>MU223807.1:980679-1000633 GCA_018584345.1 Thuja plicata | reverse complement strand
GGATCTAAAATGTAGGATGAAGGATGTCTTCAATCAATTGCTTGTAGATCTCCAACACCAAGTCTTGAATGGGTTCTTGATTTGGAAGAGGCTTGGAAGAAGGTGGATGGAGAGATCACCAAAAGGGGACTGTGTAGCTTGAATCCTTCAATGGCCTCCAATGGATCTCCTTCATAAAAATGGATGCTTGAATGCTTGAGAATGGATGAATGCTTTCTTGAAATCTTTCTTGAATGCTTGCTTGAATTGCACTTGAAGATGGTTTGAGAATGCTTGATCACCATTAGAAGACTTAGAGAAAATGAGAGAGAAAGCTTCTCTTTTATATGAAATTAGGGCACAATCTTCTAATGAGGCCTACATAGGAGAATTAAATTCCCATTAAAGCCTTTACCCCTAGGAGAGGACCTATATTAAATATAATTTAGGAATCAATGCTTCAGAACCCGAAACAACCGACCCACAAACGGGAAAGAACTTTTTGCAAAGACCGTCATCTGAAAATTGGAAGACCCTGAAGTTTGAACCTTGGTTCAAGGTCAAGGTCGACCCTGACCTAGGTCAGGGTCAAGGTCAACATAGACCCAAAAGGTCAACCCTGACCTTGAAGTCCAAAATCTCAGGTTTACAGTCCAGAATGCAGAAATCAGGCTAGAAAGAAGTGGAAAGAGGGACAGAACAAGGGGAAAGCCAAGTCTAGATCAGGAACCCATTCAAGGTGCTTGATATGACCCCAAACCACTTACTCGGAAGGCTAAACATGTCTACAATGGAAGTTCTTCCATTTTTTGACTATACAGTTACAATAAGATCTATTTATAGGTTCAAACCATCTTGGAATCCTTAAGATAAGGATGCAACAAGCTTCGGATGGTTTAAGAAACCTAACCCAAAAACTTAGAAAAAGACAAAAGACAAGAAACCTCCAAGCGGTGGGAGGAAAAAATTTGAAGAATGAAATCTGATTTTGCATTTTTTCCTTTTGTGGATGTCGGTTGCTTTGTCTGCATGTATTTAGGATATTATCTGATAGTTGTAACAAGATCTAGTGACCACTAATACAGACTAACTTACAGTAATCTTTTCAAGATTACTAACCTTCCTATGGTCATAGATCAGGTTCCATGTGTCCTTTATTCTCCATCCATAATATCTAAATTAACTGTGACAGGCTTCTTCTTGGGATTTTTCATAATGCCCCATGCTATCACATCCTCTTCCTGAAGCCACTCAAAGTTCTAAATATTCTATAGTTGATTCTTTTTCCTTTCCAACCTAGCATCTATAATGCTTTTAATATCTATAATGAATTTATTGCAGTCTGTTTCTACCTTAATTGCCTCATCCAAAAGTTGGTTGAACCTCCCCATATCTAATTCTCCTTGGTCAGAGACATAAATGTCTTTATTTGGAAGTACACTATCAAACTCTGATATCCACAACCCTAATTGTTTGATCTGATCATCTTCAGTTCTAATTGGAGGTATAAACCTACTATAATCTATCCCAAACATCTTCAACTTAGCATTAATTTGATTGGCCTTTCCTTTGAAAAAGGATAAAGTGGCCCCAATCTACTCTATCTCTATACCAACCATGGTTACTATTTCTGGCAAATCTAATCTCAATGGTTGTACTGATGCTAATCTTTCAAAAAGAGACATTCTTCTAGACCAAGTTGCATAGTAAGGATCCAAAATTGTCAAAAAACTTTCCACTTCTACTTGTAATCCTGGCAACCTACCATAAGCACCATACACTACATCAATCTTACCTTTGATGGTATCAACTCTATGCTGAAAGATCAAAGACAAGGCTTCCAGAATCACATTGTTATGCTCAGTAACTCCCTGCTCTGTTTCAACAAGCATCTCCCTTGTATCGTTTGTTTGGATGTCAACATCCATGACCTCTTTGGGCTCCACAGGTGCAGGCTCTATTATATCTAGAATTTGTTTAGCCAGCTCATCTATGAGCTTCTTTTGTTCTTTAATTGTTATTAATTCTAGCTCCCTATCCTTAACAATATCACTAGTGTCACTAGTGAGTTTCTACAATTTGTCTGATAGTTGGCCTGTCTTTGCCTCATTAAACTAAGCAAAATGAGTCATTACTTGGGCTATTTCCATATCCCTTATATTATCCAGTGTCCATATAACTTTATTTCCCTCCATCTTCTCTTGAATATTTAGAATGGCTGGCTTCTGATCTCTGGGAGCTAGATTCCACATTGCTAGTGCCTGAGATTTAGGGTTATAGCCAAACCCTCTGATCATGTCTCCAACCTGAGTCTTTGATGATAGCTTGACATTAGTTTGTCTCCTTATTTGATCTATAGTGAATGTTGAAGACAAGTCCCATCCTTCCACAAATAATACTCCACTGGCTTTGACCAGTTTCCTTGCTTTCTCTAGTGTGATCTCTTCAGACTCAAGATCATAATCATGTAGTGTTTGTAAGGCCTCTTGGGTGAATGGGTCACCACCTGCCAATTGCAACTGCTTTCCAATTTGTTGTTTCTTATTCCATATTAGGAAATCCTTGAATTCCCTTGTCTATATGAAGCTGTCATCTTTGAGGAATTCCTCTTGATGCAACAATCTCTCATCTATGCATGATCGAAGAGGTAACTCCTCCTCTTCTACATCTTTTTGGAGTTTCTTTCCTGCCCTGATCTATTTTCTTAAATAATGATCATAGGGTTTGTCTCCAGTTATTAGGGCTCCAATTCTATCTGTCTTCTTCTTCTTAGAAGGCTCCCCTATTTCTACTCTTTATCTCTTAGGTGGGGGCTCATTTGTCACTTCTTTCTCTAGGACCTCTGTTAGGTCAATGAAATCTTCCCCTTCAACTACAAGATTTAATGGTACTGCTTGGTAATCTGGGTAGCCTTTGGGAGAAGGACAGCCCTGATCACTGTCATCATCATATTCAGACTCTAGATTCTCTCTGTGGCCCTTTTCTGGTACCACTAGTGCTTCTTCTAACTGATTACATAAAAGAGTGTGGTTTTCAATCATTGCATCTAGCCTTTTTAAATAAGGCATGTTAGCGTAGAAAACTCCAAACTTCATCCCCTTTCTCTTTACCTGCCTCTCTAGGTCCATAACTTCATTGAACTTAATAGCTTTCCTGTCCACCTCTTCATCTTCCAAGATATTTCTTATTAAATCCTCCTCCATACACTCCTCATGTACCTTTGTGTAGGGGATAGCTGGTGTGAGCAACTTCTTTGCACTAGGAATGAATCCCTTAGTGTCAACATGTTTATGCAGGGCCACATTCATTCTGTAATGCTTCAACCAGGTATTCACCAAGTCAAAGGCTCCTTTTCCAATAATGAAATTGTAGATCTTGAACTACCTAGGGGTAAAAGTACCCTTCCTGTGTGATGCCAAATGCTCTTTATCTATCAAAATAAGATGCCTGATAAACTCCATTGCAGCTATCCTTGGTGGTACATGAAATGGAAAAATGTGTGGGGGGTGACAGAAACGATAAACCCTCATCATTGTAAATTTATTTTCATAATAAAAACCCCCCCAATTATGGTCTCCTAGCCATTTGTGAAGGTATTGGCAGGGCCTCAATAATTGAATTACCTTAATAGGAAATCTAGTCTTGTCAACCCCTAAGCACTTCAAAAGTGGATAGATTATCCAATTTTCAAAGGCACAGAACTCCTGCTCTCTGTATGTATAATTCCAGACTCTAATCCAAAACTGAACAGGGTTGGGCTGATTATGGTGGAACCTTTGTGGCTGTAGAAATTGAAAATTCATAATTGGGAAATTATAGTAGAGAATCAAATGCATGACAATTGAATAATGCAAAAATTTTGGATGATCCTTCTTGTTTTGTATATCTATAAATCCTTGGTGCATCTGATCAATGACATACTAAATGTAATCATTGTTGGAAGTCGTATGAAGACTCTGCATATCCAACACCATCATCAAAATGTATGAGGTAATCCTTTCTGCCCCAACATCCTTTCCAAGCACTCTACATAGTGCATATGATATATAGTTAATATAGAAATTAAGGTCTTTGTAAAAATATGGAGTTGCTCGTGGCATGGGGGCTATATAAGTCTTCATTTTCTTAGGGACATGATGATCCCTGATCAATTTAGAAGCAACACCTGATTTTCTAGTGTACCTATTCTCTAGGATCTTCAGATTTATCTCAGTAGCCATAGGATAGTAGATATTAAAAGCTTTCATAAAAGTATTTTGGTCTAGGGTGAGTAAGGGCTTTCAATCGTCCCTCTTAATGGTATTGATTAAAGGGTCATATCTACTAGCCAATTCTAGTATGAAATCAATGTCGACAAAGACATCAAGAACTAGCAACCTGGCTAACCCACAGGTCCAAGGGTTTGAGATAGGCATGGGGCCATATCATCAATTAAAACATCTACACTAACCTTTCATTTCTGGTTTGAACCTGGAAGCAAAGTGAGGAATTCATTTGAGTAATTTCTTTTTCCCTTTGACTCATCTTTGACATCATCACTTCTCCCACTGGTGGAGGCCATACTTCCTTTCTATTCTTCTCTCAACCCTTATTCACCGATATTGAAACAAAACTACTGAAAACCCTCACCACCAAACTCTGAATTCTCTAAAAATTGTAGCTCTAAACTCTAGAACACTATCAATTATAATCTTTACTAAATTCTAAATTAGGAAACCACATTTTGAATCACTTGTTGTTGAAACTCTTATTCTTCCTCAAAAAACACTAAATCTCTGTAAACTCTTTGCTCTGAGAAAATAGAAACTTGTTAGAAGTGAAATGACAATGGAAAAGTATACTTATAACTTCTAATTCAATGTAGATTGTCACCTCTAGCTAGTAATTTAATCACTTCAACATTAGTTTCACATACTACGACATCAATTTTTTATTTTAGCTGTGGCATTCAAACTGTCAGATAATCAATTTCCGATGAGTGTTCTTTCATAAAAAACCTTATAAAATTCAAAATCAAATCTGATTGGTTGCATTAACTTCATGCTATGGCTACTTTCCCATCTGTCATAATCTCTTTACTCTGATTGGTTAACAACTGTTAATAATTGTGCCACTGAGAAGTCTATTTTAACTCTGATTCACTTCTAGCGATTCAGAGACTGAGTGATCTCCTTGTCGCTTAATAATTTCACTAATTGCAGTTCTTTCAAGAGACTTAGCAACTGTCGTAGGATTAAAACTTTGATCAATGATTAGCACAATGTCGCTTGACATCTTAACTTAACCCTCCATCTTATAGAGACGCCGCGACAAAGCATTCTCTTAACTATTCTTTTACCTCAAGTTTCATCTAGAGACTTAGCGACTGTGATTTCTCTATGTCGCTGGATAATTTTCTTAACTCATGTTCCATCAAGAGACCACATGACTAATCAGATTAGTCTCTTAATTAAGTGATTAATTCACCTTTATAATTTGCATCATGAGATAACACGACTACCATTGATTTCCTTTTCCTCTGTATCCAATGGTTTTCCCTAAGTCTCTTAACCCTTAATACAAACCCTGATACTTCATGAAACTTAGCGACAAATAGACGTGCCATATTTTTCTTTTTGTCTCTTAATCACTTGATTCCTTTTGACTTTTCAACCTTCTCAAGCAACCATGGGACTACCGTTGATTTTACCTGCATCTGATGGTTGTTTCCTGATCTCTTAATTTAAAAATTAACTCTCTCTTGATCATGCGACTGCGCAAAAACACCTTTACTAAACTCATATCTGACCTTTAGTTTATCTAGTGACCTGGCGACCATCTAATCTCTATGTTGCTTGATAATTTTTGAACCACTGTTACAATCAAGAGACCTCCCGACTGTCATTAGATTCTCTTTCTGATCCACGGTTGTCGTGTAATATCCAAGTCTTTTCCTTAACCCTTTTTTGATCATGAGACCTCGCGACAACATTATTTGTTTTAACTCATGAACTTAACTGATAACCATAGGTTATATTAAGAGATAACGTGACTGATTAAACTCAAAGTCACCATATGAAATAACTAACTCCACTTTTATCAAGAGACAAAGCGACTATCATTGGATTATTTCTGAGATCAACAGTCTGTGTCAAGTCTCATAACCTTTTCAGTATATTCTTTTTTATCATGAGACCACATGACCAAAGCTTTCCACTAAGTCTCGAGACCATAAGGAATATTTGTTTCTTCTTACGAGACTTAGCGACTAGGAAATAAACACATGCAAATAAGCTTGGACTTAAGTCATGAAAAAGTAACACAGAAATAGAACCGGCTTGGAAAATTTAGGGCTTTTCTGTAATTTCAAACAAAATTTACTCCAAGGCTTAGGTTTTTTGACATTTTGATCTAGGTTTTGAGCAAAAACATCATTTCCAGAGAAATGTAAATGGTTTCAAACATGAATCTTTACCTCCTGGGCATAAGAATGACAGGGAGTTTAAGAATTTTCAGGGTAAACTTCAAAAATAGTAAATACAACCAACAGTGGCTCTATCTGAGGATGGCTAAACATAGTTTATGAGAAATAATCTTAGAATCTCTAGTTGCAGACCTCTTCAAAAAATGAAGACAACGCTGACTAACCTATTGCTTGAAAGGAAACACACAACAAGAGGGAAAACCTACCTATACACAATATGATACAGAAACTTTCTATGCATAAACTTTTCTTTTTTAGTTGAAGAAAGGCTTCAAAAATTGCCCATGCACTGGCAACTCATACTCTTCATCATCCATGTTCTTTAGAAAATAGGAATCTTTACCAAAGATTTGAGAAATAATAAAAGGACCAAACCATAAAGATTCAAACTTTTTATGCTTACCTTTGTCTTCTACTCTTACATTCCATTGGAGGACTAGATCACCAGGTATAAATTTTCTACAACTTGCTCTTTTATCAAACAGATAATTCATTTTTTTTTGCAGTTTTATGTTTTATTTTTGTCCTTCTCTTCTGATCTCATCAAGTTCAATAAGATGTAATATTTTTTCTTTCATTGGATCTGAGCTCTTCTTGTATGAACTTGTATATAGGTAACAGATTATTTAGAGGCATCCTATCCTGCAGACCATATACTAGCTCAAATGGTGACCTACCAGTAGCCTTCTTAACTGTTATTTTGTCAGCCCATAGGGCTAACCTCAACTTTGTATGCCAGGCTCTCTTATTCTTTTCTAAAGTTTTCTTTAAAATTTTTAGAATACTCTTGTTACTGGATTCTACCTAGCCATTTGCTTGAGGATGATATGGGGATGAATAAGACATTATAATCCCATATTCATTGAAAAATTCTTTGATCTCATCAGATCTGAAACACATGGCATTATCCACGACTAGTTTGGATGAGACACCAAATTTGGTTAAAATATTTTCTAATAAAAACTCTGTAACTATCTTAATTATTTCATTTTTAGTAGGGATAGCTTTTATCCGCCTAGTAAAATAATCAGTAGCCACTAGTATCCAACTATGTCCTCCACTAGATTTCTCTGAAAATTCTCTAATAAAGTCAATACCCCACATGGAAAAAGATGCCTCAGCACTTACATGATTTAACAATAAGGCACCTGAGAACTTTAACTTCTTTGAGAATCTTTGGCAAGGCTCACACTTCCATAAAAATGCATCGATATCTCTAAAAACACTAGGCCAATAATACCCTGCCCTTAAAATCTTATGAGCAATAGTTTTTGTAAAAAAATGTCCACCACATATACCAGCATGCATTTCATTTAATATTTTCTGAGCTTGATCTTTATCTAAACATAACAGTAGCACACCATTTTTATCCTTCCAAAATAAGTCTCCTTGAATCAAGGTGTACTTCTGAGCTTGCAGCTTCAGACTCCTCTTTTGATTTTCTGACATATTTTTAGGACACTTGGAACTCTTTAAAAAATACACAATATTAGTATAAAATGGTTTCCTTTCTATACTTGTGATTGTCTGATCATGTGTCACTGTATCATTTACTTGTACCAAATCCAAGTTATCTTTTGTCATGAGTTTGGCCAAACCCTAACCTCTTATTAACTTTGTAATGTGGATTTCAAGATTAAATTCTTGTATTCTGTTTATCCACTTACACCTCTTACCATTGACTTCTGAATGAGTAAGAATATCCTTTACTATTGAGTGTGGAACATATGCTTGTACCCTAGCACACACCAAATATGGTCTAAAGGATTTTATAGCTTTCGCTAAAGCATATTCTTGATTCTCCATCATCTCATAATTTAGCTCTGTAACCTGGAGAGATTTACTGTAAAAAGCTATTGTATGTTCAAATCCTTGCTCATCTTTTTGTAGTAAAGCAACAGCAATTGTATGATAAGATGCAAATGAAAATAGAGCAAAGGGCTTAGTATAATAAGGCGATTTTAGAACAGGAGCCTCTTGCAGTGCCTTCTTTATTTTCTCAAATGCTATTTGAGCTTCTTCATTCCAGTTAAATTTTGCATCTTTTTTCAGCAACTTTATGATAGGTTTAACAATTTCTGCAAAGTTTTCTATAAACCTTCTAACAAAATTTATCTTTCCTAAGAAATATTGAACTCCTTTTAATTTTTTTGGAGCAATGACCTTATGGATTGCTTCTATTCTTTCAAGGTCTATTCTTACTCCATTTTTAGACACTATGTGTCCCAGCAACTTTCCCTCTTGTACTGAAAAGTGACATTTTTTAGGATTCAATGAAACACCATATTCCAAAGTTGTACTGAAAATTTTACCTAGGTGCTCACAATGATCTTCAGCTTTCTTAGAGTATGCAGTTATATCATCTTGATAAATAACCATGAATAAGTCAATGAAATCTTTAAAAGCAACATCCATGGCCCTTTGAAAAGTTTCTCCTGCATTTATCAATCCAAATGGCATTCTGATATAGACATAAGTTCCCTAAGGAGTGGTAAATGTAGTCTTGTACTGCTTTGATTCCTTTATTAACACTTGGTTGTAGCCTAAGAAACCATCCATCATTGACAACAGCTCACAACCAGTTACTTTATGTAACATTGCCTCCATATTAGGTAAGGAATAAATATCTTTTAGTGAGGCAATGTTCAAATTTCTGAAATCCACACATAACATGATGTCACCATTCTTTTTTGACTAGTACCAAGTTTTAAACCCATGTTGAGTGTCTGATGGGCTGGATAATCCCAGCATCTTTTAACTTCATCAACTCTTGTTGCATCTTAGGAGCCATCAAAGGATTAATAGGCCTCTATTTCTGCCTAAATGGTTTCACCTCTGATTTTAGTGGAATCTCATGTTGGAAAAGTCTTCCCTATAAGCCTTTAGGTCTTCATATGACCATGAAAAAACATGCTTATATTTTCTCAAAAGTTTAATCAAATTTTCCGTTATATGGGAATCTAAACCTTTTCCAATATAAACAACTTGAGGACTGGATTCTGATCCTAAGTTAATTTCTTCTAAGTCCTCAATCTTAGCATTGCTTATCTTTGTTGAGTGGTCATTTTGATTGCTGAATAATGCAAGTTTAACCAAACCCTTAGGAATCTGATTGGAACTTAATTGGACAACCTCATTTCCTAAGACATAGTCTTTACCATCATTATTCTCAATTAAGGTATTGCAATCTATGCACTAATTCTCATAATAATCCAAACATTTAATGAATCTTAGAATATCTTGGTCATCCTGAAAAACTTTCTAGTTGTATATATTATCTGGAACAACTAGTCTTGTCTTAACTTCAAGTATTGATACACCATGTAAGGTCTGATCATCTGTTTTCAGAGCAACATTTGCTAAGAAATCTACCATTATATTCTTAGACCTTTCTATCCAACTTATATCAAAGGCATCAAACATTTCAATCTAATCCCAAATAGCATATTTATACATTTTTAATCTATCATTTTTCACTGCATAATTGGATCTCATTTGGGCTACCACAATTCAAAATCACCATAAACTTGTAAACATTTTATTCCATGTTTAATGGCAATTTCTAGCCCTAAAGGTAAAGCCTCATACTATGTTGTATTATTTGTACATTGAAAGGCTAGCAAAAAGGAATATTTGAAAGTTGTACCTAATGGAGATACAAGTAATACACTAGCTCCTGATCCTTCTTTTGAGCAAGCTCCATCAAAATACATTTTCCACAATCCATCATCTTGTATACTCAATTCTTTAATCAGAGGATCTATACTTTTACACTAATGATGATCACTCTTTTGTACTCTAAAATTCTCCATGTCTACATAAATACAATAATTAATATTAGTGTCTTCATACCATTCAACCATATGAGGATTCCTACCTTCTCTTGACACTTTAACATTATTTCCATTAATATTAAAAGTAGCATATGATAAATCACTTTGTATGCTACCTCCCATTGAAGCACTCCACTTTCTTGATAGAAACATCCTATAATGTGGTGGTATGTCAACAACAAGGACATTCATAGTTAAAATCACATTAGGACATACTGCTAATTTATAAGGCATGGCTTCAATAGTACCGATAACAAAGACTTCTCTGGAATCCATTTCTTGACATCTCCCATGAGGAGTTTCCACTTGTAATCCCATAAACTTCATGATTTCTACTGGCATGACAGTGTTTGATGCTACTGAATCAATCATACAATTTTTTAGCATCCTTCCATTAATTACCAATGTTAGGAAAAATGGGTCAACGACCTTTGGAGAAGAAGTTGTGCTTAATAAAATTTGAGGAATCTCAGAAGTCAATACTTCAACTTCCTTCCCTTTGTTATTTGGTCTCTTATCAACATTTTCTGAATTTTGAATTTTTACTGAAGGCGCACTGTTTAATAATGACAAAACCTTTTCTTTATGTTCCTTAATCCTCATCATTTCTAAAAATGGAACTTTTACAGTCATTTGAGACAAACAGTGGCCCATGTCTACTAGAGTATACTTCATATTTGAGGACTTTGGTTTTTCAACTATAATATTATTTTCCTCAATCTGTATGTTCATAGTTGGTTCCTCTTTCTTAGAATTTTTTTTTTCTAGCTTAAGAGGAGAAGTACTTGTTTCTTGTACCTTTGCTTTTCCTTCTTGTACAACAATAGGCTCTAGGGCTTTAGTTATAATCTTGACCTTAGGTTTGTTTGCATTTTCCCCAGGTCCATCTTTCTTTTGTATATACTTGGTATATGTTTTATTTTCTTTTATAAAGATACCAGCAGGCTGACTACCAGTTCCACCAATTTTTCTATTCCTTAAATGATAGTTGCTTCTATCTTTGTTCATTAAATCTACAGTAATTCTTGCTTTTTCTTCATCTGAAGCTTTTCTGACCAATGGAATGTCTCGATTATTTTGTGCATAACATCTTACATGGTCATCTATTTCTTCTTCTTCACTGTCTGACAAATTTTGTTGATGATGATTCTCTACATTCCCTTGCACACCATATGAATCATGATTTTCAATTTCATTATCTGAAACTACATCATGACATGAATAGACATTTGTCATATTGTAATCACACTGTTCACTTTCATTATTGTCTTGTTCTTCATTTTTTTTCAAATTTAAGGAAACAGTGCAAAAATCATGGTTATGTGGGGCTTCACAAACCTCACACCAGAAATCATCATTGCATAAATGGACAAAATTTTTATGCAGAGGGTCTGGAGTTTTGTTTTCAAGTTTTTCCTTTCTAGGTGAGACAATAGGCTTCTCATCCTTATATTGAGTTCCATAAGGATGATTTTTCATTCTATTCTGAGGATTATAAGTGTTGGTATATGATGGCCTATTATTTTGAGGAGCCCTATACTCTTTATATTCAGGTTCCTTTAGGTTACTCCTATTAAACCTTGCATCATCTCTTCTATTCAGTTTACCAGAGACCCTTTTGTTCATCTCAATATTTACTGCTATCTTGTAAGCATTAGTGAGTGTTCTAGGATTCTTATCCCTAAGAGCATAACCCATTTTAGAATCAAAATCATTTAGATAAGTTGCTAGACATACTTCTTCATCTAGCCTTATTTTCTGAAACAATTTATGCATTGCTCTTTGGAATCTGGTATTGAATTTGGTGACCTCTTCATTATAATTCTTTTTGATATTATTGAACTCGTTCAACAAGAAACCTTTATTTGTCTTATCACCATATTGATCTTTAAATAGCTCAATTAATTCATCCATGGAAGAAATGGAGCCATTACAGAGACTTCTAAACCATTCTCTAGCATCCTCTACTAGAGACTGAACAAAAATCTTCATCAACACATCTTCATGAGTAATATTCAAATCATCAACAAAATCAATGAATTTTCTTAAGTGTGTTTCACAAGAGATGACATTATTACCTGCAAATTTTGGGAGCTTTTCTCCCACATAACCTACATCTTTTGGAAATACATTTGGGTATCCCGAGATACCAATGAAATTAAATTGATTATACCTTTCCAGATTCAATGGTTTTCTTTGGAAATTATCATTTTCCTTGAAAGTAGTAGCTTTTGCTTTGGAAGATGTTGTGTTCTCAGTTCCAACACAAGAATATTTGGAAGACTGCAAAAAATCTATTTTCCTTTTCATTTCTATTGTTTCATCTTCCATCTTAACCTTTTCTGACATCTCTTCCATGGTTTCTTTTTCTATCCTTAGTCTCTCAAGATCAATATCCAATTTGGACATCTACTCTGCTAAGGGATTTTGAACTTTACGTTCTTCAGGTTTTCTTTCATTGACCTTTTGTTTACCTTTGTCCTTAACATTTTGAGAACTAGAAGCTCTGTGAGTGTTGGGTATCTCTTTGTCCTTTTGGGACCTCTCAGTATTCTTTGTAGTTTTATGTCTTGAGGATATTCTTTTAATTCTATCAACATCCTTATGCTCATGTTTTTTCTTTCTAAACTTTTTTTCTCTTTTCATTTGCCGAATAAGGGCAAGATGTTTCATGATGAGTCTTTCTTCCTTATCAAGCTCATCAGAAGGGATTTCCTCATATTCTGAACTTATAGCATTTGTCCCTTCTCTTTCACTTGAAGTGGAGGTAGTTGCAAGTGTTTCCAATCCTCTTTCTACAGCTTCTTCGTATTTTGAAGTATTGCCATCATGATTAGACTGATTACTACCTTCCTCTTTCCTAGCATTACTTTATTTTCTTCTTGGAGGAGTTTCATCTATATTGACTTGGTTTCTTTTCTTCCTCCACGACATCTCCATTTTTTAGGATGATGAGATTCCACCATTTAATGCAATTTCTAGATTATTTCTCATTCTAGACCTAGTATTCATACTGAAAGATATACTTCTTTGAGACAAATCACAAAGATTTCACTTTTAGAGTCTCCACACACACTTGGGAGTAATGAATACTATTAGAATGAATTATAAAAAAATTTAAACTTTAGGACACCAGAGATTTCATAATACTTCAACAAGACTTTACAATCTCTATTCCCAAGTAGAGTCGCACAATTTGTTAGGGTTTTTCTTGCTGAACCTTCAACAAATGCTTGAAATATTTGATTAACTCTATGACTCCCAATATCTGAAAATAATGACTCAAGCAAGAGAAAACTCTAATTGATGAGGATTTATGACAATGTCAGGGGAAACTACTACCACCTTCTTCTTTTTAGGTTCCACAACACCCAGGCAGGTATTACCTATATAAAATTGTTGTCTTGCAGTATTAGTAAATGTGGATACTACTTTACTGCCTTTTACTGTATTACCTTATAAATTACTCTGCATAAAACTAAAAACAACTTGACACAAAGCTTTAACCATGAAAACTATTGAAATGATAACAATAAATAGTAGTGTTTTAAGGACATTCATCCTTCTTCCTTTTTAGTTCTCAAAACTTATGAGGGGCAACCTATTTCAATCCTCTCTTAAAGGGACTAGTAAAATGAATTGTATATCTTGGTACAATTGCTTAAACTTATATGTTTTAAATGTAAAGTGAAAGATTTGTATATTTTAAATTGTTTGGATTATGATAAACCACTTGACAGATTCTAGACCAGTGCCTATCCTTGGGCTATAGAGTCAAAGATGCAAATCCACAGAAAAAGTAAATAAAGATACTATAGATTGCCTTACAACCTATATGCAACTCAAGTAAGATGCCTTACAAATCACTCTGTCACTCCAACACTGTTGTATAAAATTCTTAAATATTGTTATACTCTCTGAAACCACTCACAAAACTTAGTTCTTCCCTTGAAAGAAACTTGTAAGTAATTAGATAGCTACCTTGTAAACAATATGCTTAAAATGCTTTACAGATTAAACATAAAAGAGCATACATAATAAGTAAAGAGACAACAACAATATATAAAATAAGTTGCACTATATTTTATTTACATTCCTGCTTCATACATTTAGAGGCTAAAGCTCAAAAACTCAGACAAAATTCTATAGTCTGGCTTATAATTATATTTCATCACCCTCTTCAAATGTTTCAATAAGATCTATTTATAGGTTCAAACCATCTTGTAATCCTTAAGATAAGGATGCAACAATCTTCAGATGGTTTAAGAAACCTAACCCTAAAACTTAGAAAAAGACAAAAGACAAGAAAGCTCCAAGCGATGGGAGGACAAATTTGAAGAATGAAATCTGATTTTGCATTTTTTCCTTTTGTGGATGTCAGCACCTTTGTCTATATGTATTCAAGATAGTATCTGATAGTTGTAACAAGATCTAGTGACCGCCATTATAGGCTAACTTACACTAATCTTTTCAAGATTAATAACCTTCCTATGCTCATAGATCAGGTGTCATGTGTCCTTTACTCTTCATCCATAACATCTCAATCAATTGTGATAGGCTTCTTCTTCTTGGTATTTTTCATAATGTCCCATGCTATCACATCCTCTTCCTTAGGCCACTCAAAGTTCTGAATATTCTCTAGTTGATTCTTTTTCCTTTCCCACCTAGCATCTATAATACTTTTAATATTTGTAATGAACTTATTGTAGTCTGTTTCTACATTAATTGCCACATCCAAAAGTTGGTTGAACCTCCCTATATCTAATTCTCCTTGGTCAGAGACATAAATGTCTTTATTTGGAAGTACACTATCAAAATCTGATATCCACAACCCTAATGGTTTGATCTGATCATCTTCAGTTTTGATTGGAGGTATAAACCTACTATAATCTATCTCAAACATCTTCAACTTAGCATCAATTTGATTGGCCTTTCCTTTGAAAAAGGATAAAGTGGCCCCAATCTTCTCTATCTCTATACCAACCATGGTTACTATTTCTGGCAAATCTGATCTCAATGGTTGTACTGATGCTAATCTTTCAAAAAGAGATGGTCTTCCGGACCAAGTTGCATAGTAAGGATCCAAAATTGTCAAAAAACTTACCACTTCTACTTGTAAGCCTGGCAACCTGCCATAAGCCCCATACACTACATCAATCTTACCTTTGATGGTGTCAACTCTATGCTGCAAAATTGAAGCCAAGGCTTCAAGAATCACACTATTATACTTAGTAACTCCCTACTCTGTTTCAATAAGCATCTCCCCTATATCCTCTATTTGGATGTCAACATCCATGACCTCGTTGGGCTCAACAGGGGCAGGTGCTGTTATATCTAGTAGTTGTTTCGTAAGCTCATCTATGAGCTTCTTCTGTTCTTTAATTGTTATTAATGCTAGCTCCCTATCCTTAACAATATCATGTTAGTAATAACTAAGAGGGGGGGGGTGAATCAGTGGCTTCAAAAACTTTTCTTTATTGTAACCACCAATCAAATAATACCTCAGATTATTAAGTCCCTACAAGATGCATGCCATGAAATACTTATAATAATTAACTGTCTGTCGGTTTTCCTTTTCTAACCTTATTCTCCTTGATTACCGATAAGCAATAAAAATTATTTACCGACACTCAGTAAATATGCAGACTATACCGATAAATCTAGAAATGCATATGTGAAATGTAAAACAATAAAGTAATAAACCATACACACATAACACAGGGATTTTAATGTGGAAACCCTGTTAAGGGAAAAAACCACTGGGACCGGTACCCCAAATTTTTACTCTTTTGAAGTGAGCCCTGTTAGGAGCAAACCCTTTTAAAGGTTACAAACACACTGTTAGGTGTGACCTTGTTAGAGGACTTTATACATAGAAGTTGTCACTTAGTATCTGGCATCTATTTGCTACCATCCTTGAATCAGCCTTCTTCTTAGATTTTCAATAGGCTTTAGGAAAATCTTTCTACCATCCTTGAATCAACCTTCTTCTTAGACTGTCAATAGGTATCTGGCAATTCCAATGCTATTTTCATGAATCAACATTTTTGGCACTCCTTAGGATGTACCTCAATATATAGAAGATTGTTAAGTCCTGCTCTGTTAAGAGACTTGATGCTTCAATGGTTAAACTGAAACACAATGACCTATTTTTAATGCAACTTGAATTGGAGATTTTCAGATCTATTTAAGTACATTACCTCTTTGATCAATGTATCAATTCAATTATTTGTCCTCCACACTTTCTTCTCTATGATGTTGTGCTTCACTATTTTTCAGTGTCTGCAGATTTCCTTAGCTCTCCTTCAGCTTGATTGATCAGGACTATATGAAGTTATCTTTCATCAGTTTCTCTTCAACATCCTCTTTCTATTCACTCCCCATTCATGTGATTACGAAAATGAATTAAGCATGTCTCTTATATAGACATGATATTCATCGTTTCTTGATTCTTGATTATTGATTCTTGACTCTTGGCATGAAAAACAATCTAGCCAATATGATTTAAAGCATAACTCCTGATTTATCTCGTAGTTATCTTTATGCCAACTATACAAATATTCTTAAAATCAATCACTTAACTCTGGTCAAATAAAACAATGAAAACAACTAGTTAAGTCTATCTTTATCTCTTGCCAGCTAGATATTTTTTCATTTTCTGAACTCTTTGTTCTATCGGTCAACTCTATAGTTAGTCATTGGTGACAACTGCCAGTTCTGTCGGTGTGACTCCAGTCAGCTTTGGGATCTCCATCCGTCGGGCATCATTGGATTTTATTCATCGGGAAACTCTGTTCTCAACTCGTCGGGCATCCTGTGATTTTGCTTCGTCGGGCAATACTGTCTTCTTCTCATTGTATATCACTGTGACTTTGGTTCTTTGCCTTTACCGATGGTGTTCACTTCATTAGTGTCTTCTGTCACTTAGTGAATACTTGAATTTTATGCATTGCTGAAAGCATAATCTTTATTCCATTAATTCCCTAAAGTCTTTGACATTATATATATGACCGTACAGATGATATCAAGTTGACATCAATGACAATACAAACCATTAACTAATTTAATGTCTTGCATTATCTTCAACTTAACATTATCAAACACTTAATCAGTTACATGTCATCAATCTCTCCCTTTGGCATTGATGGCAAAAAACTTATATTATCACACTATACTATTTCTAATACAATATAAAATACAATAGTTGAGATTCATCAAACTACCAATCTTTGTTTGATAACCGATAAAAATGTCTAACCGCCGGTAAGCTCTGTGTTAACTTAAATTTGATTCTTGTAATTTTTTGTGTTTCTTGTTCTGATGTGTTGCATCCTTTTCTTGTGTCAATATCTCTCTTTTGACTGTTCTTCTTCTTTGATGTTTCTGTCTCTTTTCAGCAACTCTCCCTTTGTATAATCTTTCATACAATTTTTCTCTCCCTATGGATATGATCTCTCCCTGTTGGAGTAATCTGATAATGGATAATCTTTCTTCTTTTTCTGAAGACTGTGATAATATAGATACTTTCTCTCCCTTTGAATATAATGCCAAACAAATATCTCACAGATATCTGACATTAATGTCAAGTGATCTTTTCTCTCCACCCATAATATATTCCTTGAATTTCCCTTATCCATCAGCAATACAACAATATGTCTGGTGCTCATTTCTGATATATAGCTTTCTGTATATAGATGTAGGTTTGAAGTTCATCTTTTTTCTTGCATCAACATGAATGATATTCTGATAATATATAGGCCAATGCAGCCTTCAGTCTTTTAATGACTAGTAAACACGAGTTTGACCCCTAGTCTCTTTCTCAGGTACTCAAATGTATCCTTGGGCAATGGCTTGGTGAAGATATCAGCTAATTGTTCTTTTGATTGCACATACTCAAGTATTACCTCATTTTCTTGAACTTGTTCTCTTAAATAATGATACTTGATTGCAATGTGTTTAGTCTTGGAATTATTTATTGCACTGGTGTTATCACAATAGATAATCACTAGTTCTAAGATCTTCATATGCATACCTTCCAGCAACTGTTTGATCCATGCAATATTTGAGTAGTTTGCAGTAGCAGCAACATATTCTGCTTCTGCAGTAGACTGTGAGATGCATCCCTACTTCTTGCTTATCCATGTGACAAGTCTGTCACCCATAACGAATGCTCCTCCAGTTGTAATCTTCTAGTCATCAAGATTTCTAGCCCAATCAACATCGGTAAACACTTTTAGTTCAAATTTTCCTTCTCTTCTATACAATAAGCCAAATTCCTTAGTATTCTTCAAATATCTTAATATTCTTTTCACAGCAGTCATATGTGATTCCCTGGGGTTAGCAGAAAATCTAGCAACAATTCCCACTACATGTGCAATATCTGGTCTAGTGTGTACAAAATACATGATTTTTCCAATCATTGATCTATACAAAGTCTGATTTACCTCTGTTGTCTTGTCTTCCTTTGTTAACTTGCATCCAGTATCCATCAGTGTTCCAACTGGTCCATCTTGAATATTTTCAGGACCTCTTTGATGTATTTGGACTAAGTAATGAAAATACCTTCACTTTGTTGAATGACCTGTAGACCAAGAAAGAACTTGATCTCTCCAAACATAGACATCTCAAATTCTTTGCTCATCTCATCAAAAATGGTTTGCATAGCATATCATTGCCTCCAAATATGATGTCATCAATAAATATTTTAGCAATCAAAGTGTTAGCATCAGTATCTTCTTTCAAATAAATATTATCATTTTCACTAGTCCTTATGAATCCAATACTTATTAGATAGGAATGAATTCATTCATACCAGGCTCTAGGAGCTTGTTTTAATCCATACAAGGCTTTGTGAAGTCTACATACCATGTTCCTCTTGTCTGGATCTACAAACCCTTCTGGTTGCTCAATGTATACCTCTTCTTCAAGTATTCCATTTAGGAATGTTGACTTGACATCCATTTGATATACTTTGAATCCTTTGTATGCAACATAAGCAAGTAGTATTCTTACTTTTTCTAGCCTAGCAATGGGTGCAAAGGTCTCTCCATAGTCTATACCTTCTTCTTGTGCATACCCCTTGCATACTAGTCTTGCTTTGTTTTTTGTGACTTCTCCATTCTCATTCAGCTTATTCCCGAATACCCATTTTGTACTGATGACATTCTTGTCATCTGGTATTGGAACAAGTGACCATGTTTTGTTCTTTTCAATCTGTTCAATCTCATCAGTCATAGCACTTATCCATTCTTCATTATCTAGTGCAGCATTGACAGATTTTGGCTCAAACTCACAAATTAAATAATTTGAGTTTAAAGACTTACTTCTTGTTCTTGTACTAGCTTTCTTATCTCCTATGATCTGGATCTCTGGATGGTTCCTTCATACATATCTTACAAGTATACATATAGCTCTTTGTGTATCAGCTTGACCATTATTTTGATCTTCATTTTGTTCTTCATTACCTTGCACATTATCTTGATTATTATCCTGACCATCGGTAACACTCTGACCGTCGATTGCAACATTCTATTGTTCTAGGATTAAGCATTATTGCTCAGGCAGAGTGTTGGGTTCTTCACAATATACAAACTTGTTGTAGTCCTCTGGTTCTTTTGTGCTTTCCAGCTCATTCTTTTCTGCAAATTCATCAATCTTTACATTTGCACTTTCAACTATT
>MU223807.1:965119-980330 GCA_018584345.1 Thuja plicata | reverse complement strand
TTCTTGGTGCAGAAACCTGTCTTTTTATACCATGCTCATTACAGAAATTAGTGAATTCATCTAATATAAATTCTCCTCCTCTATCTGATCTCAAACATTTCAAATCCTTACCACTTTGTTTTTCTACCATAACCTTATACCATTTAACATCTTGAATGCTTCATATTTATCTTTTAGAAACATAACTATCATCAGTCTAGAGTAATCATCAACAAAGAGAATAAAATATATATCTCCATAATAGCTCTTTATCCTCATAGGTCCACATAAATCAATATGGACTAATTCTAGAATATCATCAGATGTATGGGTTTTACTTTTGAAACTAGACTTTGTCATTTTACCTTTTTGACAATTTTTGCACATGATATTGTCTAGCTTTGTCATCGTCAGTAAGCCTCTTACATTTCTTCTTCTGCTTATTTTTATCATGTTGTCAAAATTCACATGACACAATCTTTTGTGTCAAAAAGATATGTCTTCATTTCTAGTCATTAAGCAAGTGATGTTAGTATCATTCAGATAGAATAATTTACCTTTGGTCTGTTCACTGGTATCAATCAGTTTTCCTGATTCATTGAAGATTTTTGCCTTCTTGTTCTCAAATGCTACCCTGTGACCTGAATTATTCAGCTAAGAAACACGCATTAGATTATAATTCAATCCTTTTACCCAATAATCATTTTCACATTTAATTAGGTTATTCAACATTATAGTTCCTTTACCTTCAATCGGACAAGGTGTATCATTACCCATTCTTACTATACCACCATTGTAATACTCAAAAGTGTTAAACTTTTCATTGTCACCGGTCATGTGGTGAGTGCAGCCACTATCTATAATCTAGATGTCATCCTTGCTAACCTTAGATATGAGTGTATTTTCTACATACCTTTCATCTTCATCTAAATCATACTTCACAGCTACAAATACCATCTCGATGTCTTCATTAGATTCGGTGTCAATATCATCTTTGCAAGCAGTTAGGTAGCTAGCCTTCTTGCCTTTGTCCTTTTAGTCTTGGGTATCTCTTCTTTCTAATTTTCGGTAACCATTGTAATCTTTGTTATCACCTCTGTCAGATTTCTTCTCAAAAGGTCTGTCATTACCTTTGTCATCTTTTCTTTTGTTATGACATCTAGCAACAAAGTGTCCAATCTCTCTATAATTAAAGCATACAAGTGGTAACTTACCTTTGTATTTACCTTTGCCTCTCTACATTCTCCTTTCCATGAGTGCTTCTATTTCATCTATATCTTCTTCTTCACTTTCACTTTCACTATCTCTTCTAGATGTGTGTCTTTGACTTAATTTGCTTATTCTCATAGAAGACTTAAATGCAGACTCTAAGTTTGGTAAGACACTATTGTCAAAGTTATTCATTTGAAATGAAATCAGTCTATCAATTAATCTATCAAGAGTAACTGTATTGTTTGCTATTGCTCTCATTTCTTGAATGGCAAAAACTCTAATAGCATATACAGGTAATAAAGTTCTTAAGATTTTACTTATCACTATCTCCTCTTCAAGTGTATCTCCAACACCTCGTATAGCATTGACTACTTCTTTTATTCTTGTGCTATACTGTGTGATGTTTTCTCCTTATTTCATTCTGAGATCATCAAATTTTCCTCTAAGACTTTTTGCCTTGGCTCTCAGAACATTTGTATCACCTCCATGTACAAGCTTTAGTTTGTCCCACATTTTCTTTGTAGTTTTTCAATCTTTGACATCTTCAAATTTAGCAGCGGGGAGTGAGGAAAAAAACTCTATAACCATGCAGTTATGCTCATGCTTCTCTCTCAATTGATCTACTGTCAAAGCTCCTATAGGCAACACATATTCAGTATCTAAGTATTGAGTAACATCATTACCAATACCTGATAAGTAGAGTCTTATCCTGCATTTCCATGAAGCAAAGTTGTCTTTGTTCAACTTGGGCACATCTCATTTGTTCATCTTGTGATCCTGACTAAGGTCTTGAAACCTTCCTTCTAAGCACACAAGCTCTGATACCAATTACTAGTAATAACTGAGAGGGGGGTGAATCAGTGGCTTCAAAAAAATTTCTTTATCCTAACCACCAATCAAATAATACCTCAGATTATTAAGTCCCTATAAGATGCATGCCATGAAATACTTATAATAATTAACTGTCTGTCGGTTTTCCTTTTCTGACCTTATTCTCCTTGATTACTGATAAGCAGTAAAAGTTATTTACCGAAACTCAATAAATATGCAGAGTATACTGATAAATCCATAAATGCATATGTGAAATGTAAAACAGTAAAGTAATAAACCATACACACATAACACAAGGATTTTAACATGGAAACCCTGTTAAGGGAAAAAACCACTGGGACCGGTACCCCAAATTTTCACTCTTCTGAAGTGAGACCTGCTAGGAGCCAACCCTATTAAAGGTTACAAACACACTGTTAGGTGTGACCTTGTTAGAGGATTTTATACATAGAGGTTGTCACTTAGTATCTGGCATCTAATTGCTACCATCCTTGAATCAGCCTTCTTCTTATACTATCAATAGGCTTTAGGAAAATCTTGCTACCATCCTTGAATCAGCCTTCTTCTTAGACTGTCAATAGGTATCTGGCAAGTCCAATGCTACTTTCATGAATCAACCTTTTTGGCACTCCTTGCGATGTACCTCAATATATAGAAGACTATTAAGTCCTACTCTGTTAAGAGACTTGATGCTTCAATGGTTAAACTGAAACAAAATCACCTGTTTCTAATGCAACTTGAATTGTAGATTTTTAGATCTATTTAACTACATTACCTTTCTGATCAATGTATCAATTCAATTCTTTGTGCTCAACACTTTCTTCTTTGTGATGTTGTGCTTCACTGTCTGACAGTGTCTGCAGAATTCCTTAGCTCTCCTTCAGCTTGATTGATCAGGACTGTATGAAGTTATCCTTCATCAGTTTCTCTTCAGCATCCTCTTTCTATTCACTCCGCATTCATGTGATTACGGAAATGAATTAAGCTTGTCTCTTATATAGACATGATATTCACCATTTCTTGATTCTTGATTCTTGGCGTGAAAAACAATCCAACCAATCTGATTTAAAGCATAACTCCTGATTTATCTCGTAGTTATATTTATGCCAACTGTACAAATATTCTTTAAATCAATCACTTAACTCTGGTCAAATAAAACAACCAGTTAAGTCTGTCTTTAGCTCTTTCCAGCTAGATATTTTGTCATTTTCTGAACTCTCTATTCTGTCGGTCAACTCTACAATTAGTCATCAATGACAACTACCAGTTCTGTCGGTGTCACTCCAGTCAGCTTCGAGATCTTTGTCCGTCGGGCATCATTGGATTTTATTCACCGGGCAACTATGTTCTCAGCTCATCGGGCATCCTGTGATTTTGCTTCATTGGGCAATATTGTCTTCTGCTCATCGGGTATAACTGTGACTTAGTTCTTTGCCTTTACCAATGGTGTGCACTCCGTCGGTGTCTTCTGTCACTTAGTGAATACTTGACTTTTATGCACTTTTGAAAGCATAATCTTTGTTCCATTGATTCTCTAAAGTCTTTGGCATTATATATATGACCGTACAGATGATATCAAGTTGACATCAATGACAATACAAACCATTAACTGATTTAATGTCTTGCATTATCTTCAGATTAACATTATCAAACACTCAATTAGTTAGATGTCATCATATCACTAGTGTCACTAGTGAGTTTCTGCAATTTTTTTGATAGTTGGCCTGTCTTTGCCTCATTAAGCTAAGCAAAATGAGTCATTACTTGGGCTATTTCCATATCCCATGTATTATCCAATGTCCATATAATTTTATTTCCCTCCATCTTCTCTTGAATATTCAGAATGGTTGGCTTCTAATCTCTAGGAGCTAGGCTCCACATTGCTAGTGCTTGAGATTTAGGGTTATAGCCAAACCCTCTAAACATGTCTCCAACCTAAGTCTCTGATGATAGCTTGACATCAGGTTGTCTCTTTATTTGATCTATAATGAATGCTAAAGACAAGTACCATCCTTCCACAAATAATACTCCACTAGCTTTGACCAGTTGCCTTTCTTGCTCTGGTGTGATCTCTTTCAGACTCAGGATCATAATCCTGCAGTGTTTGTAAGGCCTCTTGGGTGACTGGGTCCTTCCAATTGCAACTTCTTTCCAATTTTTTGTTACTTATTCCATATTAGGAAATCCTTGAATTCCCTTGTCTTTATGAAGCTGTCATCTTTGAGGAATTCCTCGTGATGCAACAATCTCTCATCTGTGCATGATCTAAGAGGAAACTCCTCCTCCTCTTCTGCATCTTTTTGGAGTTTATTTCCTGCCCTGATATATTTTCTTAAATAATGATCATAGGGTCTATCTCCAGTTACGAGGGCTCCAATTCTATGTCTTTTTCTTCCTACAAGGCTCCCCTGTTTCTATTCTTTGTCTCTTAGGTGGGGGCTTATTTGTCACTTCTTTCTCTGGGACCTCTATTAGGTCAATGAAATCTTCCCCTTCAACTGTAAGCTTCAATGGTACTTCTTGCTAATCTGGGTAGGCTTTGGGAGAAGGACAGCCCTGATCACTGTCATCATCATATTCAGACTTTGAATTCTCTCTGTGGCCCTTTTCTGGTACCACTAGTGCTTATTCTAACTAATTACATAACAGAGTGTGGTTTTCAATCATTGCATCTAGCCTTTTGAGATAAGGCTTGTTAGGGTAGAAACCTCCAAACTTCATCCCCTTTCTCTTTACCTGCCTCTCCAGGTCCATAACTTCATTGAACTTAATTGCTTTCCTGTCCACCTCTTCATCTTCCAAGATGTTTCTTATTAAATCCTCCTCCATACACTCCTCATGTACCTTTGTGTAGGGGATAGTTGGTGTGAGAAACCTCTTTGCACTAAGAATGAATCCCTCAGTATCAACATGTCTATGCAGGGCCACATTCATTTTCTGTAATGGCTCAACCATGTATTCACCAAGTCTAAGGCTCCTTTTCCAATAATGAAATTGTAGATCTTGAACTGCCTAGGGGTAAAAGTACCCTTCCTATGTGACGCCAAATGCTCTTTATCTATCAGAATAAGCTTCCTGATGAACTCCATTGCAGCTATCCTTGGTGGTACATGAAATGGAAAAATGTGTGGGGGGTGGGGGAAACCATAAACCCTCATCATTGTAAATTTCTTTTCATAATAAAAATCCCCCCAATTATTCTCTCATGGCCATTTGTCAAGGTATTGACATGGCGTCAATAATTGAATTACCTTAATAGGCAATCTAGTCTTGTCAACCCCTAAGCACTTCAAAAGTGGATAGATTATCCAATTTTCAAAGGCACAGAACCCCTTCTCTCTGGATGTATAATTCCAGACTTTGATCCAAGACTGAACAGGGTTGGGTTGATTATGGTGGAACCTTTGTGGCTGTAAAAACTGACAATTCATAACTGGGAAATTATAGTAGAGAATCAAATGCATGAGGATTGAATAATGCATAAATTTTGGATGATCCTTCGTGTTTTGTATATCTATAAATCCTTCGTGCATCTGATCAATGATATACTGAATGTAATCATAGTTGGAAGTAGTATGAAGACTCTGCATATCCAACACCATCATCAAAATGTCTGAGGTAGTCCTTTCTGCCCCAGCATCCTTTCCAAGCACTATATATAATGCATATGATATATACTTAATATAGAAATTAAGGTCTTTGTAAAAATATGGAGTTGCTCATGGCATGGGGGCTATATAAGTCTTCATTTGCATAGGGACATGATGATCCTTGATCAATTTAGCAGCAACGCCTGATTCTCTAGTGTACCTATTCTCTAGGCTCTTCATATTTATCTCAGTAGCCATAGGATAGTAGACATTAAAAGCTTTCATAAAAGTATTTCGGTCTAGGGTGAGTAAGGGATTTCCATCATCCCTCTTAATGGTTTTGATTAAAGGGTCATATCTACTAGCCAATTCTAGTATGAAATCAATGTCGACAAAGACATCAGGAACTAGCAACCTGGCTAACCCACAAGTCCAAGGGTTTGAGATGCATGGGTTCATCACTATTATTAAAGAAATAATTGAAAAGAGAATACCATGATGACCCTGGGGTTTTTGCATCTCTAACATAAGCCATATCATCAATTAAAACATCTACACTAACCTTTCATTTCTGGTTTGAACCTGGAAGCAAAGTGAGGAATTCATTTGAGTAGTTTCTTTTTCCCTTTGAATCATCTTCGATGTCATCACTTCTCCCACTAGTGGAGGCCATACTATGTGTTTGACTCATACTTCCTTTCTGTTCTTCTCTCAACCCTTATTCACCGATATTGAAACAAAACTATTGAAAACCCTCACCACCAAACTGTGAATTCTCTGAAAACTATAGCTCTAAGCTCTAGAATACTGTCAATTATAATCTTTACTGAATTCTGATTCAGACAACCACCTTTTGAATCACTTGTTGTTGAAAATCTTAGTCTTTCTCAGAAAACACTAAATCTCTGTAAACTCTTCGCTCTGAGAAAATAGAAACTTGGTAGAAATGAAATGACAACAGAAAAGTATACTTATAATTGCTAATTGAATGCAGATTGTCACCTCTAGCTGGTAATTCAATCACTTCACCATTAGTTTCACATACTGTGACATCAATTTCAAATTTTAGCCGTGGCATTCAAACTGTCAGATAATCAATTTTCGATGAGTGTTCTTTCATGAAAAACCTTAGAAAATGAAATCGAAATCAAATTTGATTGGCTGCATTAACTTCATACTATGGCTATTTTCCCATCTGTCATAATCTCTTTACTGTGATTGGTTAACAATTGTTAATAATGACACCGCTGAGAAGTCTATTTTAACTCTGATTCACTTCTAGCGACTCAGCGACTGAGTGATCTCCTTGTCACTTAATAATTTCACTAACTGCAGTTCTTTCAAGAGACTTAGCGACCGTTGTAGGATTAAAACTTTGATCAACGGTTGGCGAGATGTTGCTTGATATCTTAACTTAACCCTCCATCTTACATAGACGTCACAAAAAAGCATTCTCTTAACTGTTCTTTTACCTCAGGTTTCATCTGAAGACTCAGCGACTGTGATTTCTCTATGTCGCTAGAAAATTTTCTTAACTCATGTTCCATCAAGAGACCATGCGACTAATCACATTAGTCCCTTAATCGCGTGATGAATTTACCTTTATAATTTGCATCATGAGATAACACGACTACCATTGATTTCCTTTTCCTCTGTATCCAACGGTTGTCGCTAAGTCTCTTAAACCTTAATACAAACCCTAATACTTCATGAGACTTAGCGACAAACAGACACGTGCCAATTTTTTATTTTTGTCTCTTAATCGTTTGATTCCTTTTGACTTTTCAACCTTGTCAAGCGACCACGCGACTACCGTTGATTTTACCTGCATTTGATGGTTGTCCCCTGATCTCTTAATTTTAAACTTAACTCTCTTTTGATCATGCGACTGCGCGACAACACCTTTACTAAACTCATATCTTACCTTTAGTTTATCCAGAGACCTGACAACCATCTAATCTCTATGTCGCTTGATAATTTATGAACCATGGCTACAATCAAGAGACCTCCCAACTAATGTTAGATTATCTTTCTGATCCATGGTTGTCATGTAATCTCCAAATCTTTTGCTTAACCCTCTTTTGATCATGAGACCTCGCGACAACACTATTTGTTTTAACTCATGAACTTAACTAATAACCACAAGTTATATTAAGAGATAACGTGACTGAGTAAACTCAAAGTTGCCATATGAAATAACTAACTCCACTTTTATCAAGAGACAAAGCGACTATCGTTGGATTATTTCTGAGATCAACGGTCTGTGTTAAGTCTCATAACCTTTTCAGTATATTCTTTTTTATCACACAACCAAATCTTTCCGCTAAGTCTCGAGACCATAAGGAATATTCGTTTCTTCTTACGAGACTTAGCGACTAGGAAATAAACACATGCAAATAAGCTTGGACTTAAGTCATGAAAAGGTAACACAAAAATAGAACTGGCTTGGAAAATTTAGGGCTTTTCTGTAATTTCGAACCAAATTTACTCCAAGGCTTAGAGTTTTTGACATTTTGATCTAGGTTTTGAGCAAAAACATCATTTGCAGAGAAATGTAAATGGTTTCAAACATGAATCTTTACCTTCTGGGCATAAGAATGACATGGAGTTTAAGAATTTTTAGGGTAAACTTCAAAAATAGGAAATACAACTAACACACATCACTAGATTCCCATTCAGTAGTGGGCTAAATATGGTTCACTATATTCTGAAATCCTTCCTTTTCATTTTTTTTCTTGCAAAATCATAATATCAATCTTGTTATCCAAAATAACACACTTCATCATGTGTTGTTTAATTTGTCTATTTAAGCCTCTTATATTCCAAGATAAGATCTTCATAATTAACCTAACAAATCTATAAAACCCTAATCTACACAACCCCATCTTGGGTTGCACTCCCACTCCAGGATAGAGTGGACCTTTCATTTATTTTTCTTGTTGTTGTTAGAGAATCCTTCAACCATTCTCTATTTTCTAATTGCTACTTCCTTCGCTATATCTCTTTCTCTACTCTCTTTTTGTGTTGGTCTTCACAATTTTGAATCACTTCCAAAATTTGGCTTCTTTTTCTTTTTTCCCTTTTCTCCCACCACTTTCTATTCAGAATCCTTGTCATCTTCATCTTATCCCAATTTAGAAGCTGGTCGAGGTGTAGATGAAAATCCCAATAGAGCTAAGTTAGCTTTAAGACTAGAGGAACCAAGCAACATGTTGGTAGACCTCAAAGTTGCTAAGGGGTCATTATTTTCTTTATCACTATAAGAATTAACAATCAATCTAGATCCTCCCACATCATTCACTCCCTAATACCCACTTGGGTACAATTATATAGAGGAAAAATCTTAGTCTTCTTCCTCCTTTGAAATGTTAAGATCCATAACCACCTTATTCGCTATTTCATCTTGTGATTTTTTCTCTTGTGAGTTTTCCCTAGTAACATCCTTTTTTTCTTCCTTGTTTCCTTCCCTTTTGTTTTCAAGCTTGTCTTGGGCAAAGGAGCAATAGCTTCTATAGGTATTTCCCTTGGATCCAAATCAGACTGAAGGCTTGAATGAGACAAAGATGTAGAATTCAAAAAGTCATCTATGCTTATATTCTTATTTAGACAGAAGGACATCTCTAGATTACCAATAGGGGGAGGAACCCTCTTAATAACCTTTAGATAGGTCAAAACCCTCTCATTAACCTCCAGATCTTTCTTTCCTTCCAAATCCTTTTGTTGTTATTTCCCGCCCTCTTGTAATCTACAAACGTTGCTGAGGTGACCGTATTTATTGTAAATCTAATAGAAAATAGAGGCATTCTCATACTCTAGGTGTTGTTCACAAGATCCATACTTAGATTACAGGGTGATAAAGGTAGGAAGTATTGTATTAACCCTAACATTCACACATTCTTGCAAAAATAAGGTGAGAACTCTATTGGGTGATCCTATCCACAACAAGGATATCACCAAAAGACTCAACAATACCTCTAAACACCTCAAAATTCTACAACTCAAGAGGAACACCAAGGAGGTGGACCCAAGTTGGTGCCAAGGCACCCAGGTCATCATGGGCATTAAAATTCAATTTCCATTTACAAAGAAAAAAGTATATTCCTTTGATTGCTACCATACGTCCAGGGCCCATTAGTGAGGACATAAACTAAATCTTCCTTGTTCATAAAGCTAAAAAGGAAGAAGCTATTATGCATAAAATTGATTTTAACACTACCTTTTAACTTCCATTGGGAGGAAACCCATTTCCTTAGTTGGTCAATAGAAGGTCTAAAGGATAGGAAATTACCAACTAAGGAGAGCTCCAACTCAACCATAGTTTTGTTCACTATTTCATCGGGGACATCACCATAGTACCATTGATTTTGTAGGCCACAACGTGCACCTTCTTGGGTTCAGAATGCATTGTAGGATTGACATCTAACACTTTATCCACAAAGGAGGAAGGCTTTTCATGTTGCATAAAAGAATCATTTGACGAAATAGATTTGTCAAGACTGTCTTGCAAATTCGTAGCAGGAATCTCTAGGCCAACAAATGTTGACCCTGAGAGCATGGCAGGAAGGCACTGGCTTGCCGAAAACTTAGGAGGAGACAGGGAGACCCCCATTGGGTCCCCCTCTATCAACCCCATAGGAGGCGCAGAGAGAAGAAGAAACAGAGCAAAGCCGAAACCCTAGCCAATTACCATGGAAACCTTGTGAGGCATTAGTAATGAATAAAACAATATTATCCTTAATTAGTCTAATCATAAAGTAAGAGTCCCCTTTCTTACTCTCTTTCAATTTCAATTTCTTTCCTTTCTGATATTTAGAGGAGGATTCATTGATAAGTGATAGAAAATTAGAAAACCACGACATCGTCTTGATATTTATATAAATATTGACTCTAATATTAAGTCAATTCATAAATTCATCATTAATTTTCTATTATAGTGCTTTCTCAATTTAATCATTTTAAAGTCTATTTGAAATTTAATTGAACTTTAAACTCTCAAATGACTCACTAATTAGTACTTGTTGAGAACAATTATATTTTATATTGCTTTGAAAGTAAAAGTCTTGTCCATGTCTATACATATAAACTTACAATCAAATAATATAGATACCTTTAACTACAAAAGAAAAATAAGAACCTCTCTTTAAACATAGTTGAAGCTTAGAGAGTCATATTGACATTTTTTCTCTATTACAAAAATATTTACCATACTCATAGAACAAGAGATAGCAACAACTAGATGGATTGCAATGCTATGAATCAAAGAGGATCCGAGCTAATTTGATATCTGCATTTATGATAAAGAAATACAAATTAAATTAGAAAATAATTTAAAAGTAAAAAGGTTTGAATTTTAAACTTATGACATTTCAATGCTACTTTAACAAATGATATTAACAATAAAGTTATAAACATATTAAAGTATTAGTATTTAAAATTTAAATTATTTAATTAATTATTAATCTACTTATAAATGATTATAAAAACTCACCAAAATCCAATTTTTTTAAAAATTATTTTTCATATATAGCCTCTAAATGTAAACTGCAAACCACTCCATTAAAAACAAATAAAAACTTGAAAACACTAGAACTTTAAATTTAATATTCTACATTTAAAAAATAAGACTAAATTTAATAAATTTTGTCTCCCAAATTATGTGCTTTAAAAAAAAAATTAAACAATTACTGTTTTGATTGGAATAATTTTTTGTGAGAAATCGTTATTTCTTTGACTGAATTATCTCTAATTAGATATTCGAAGAATATTCCTCTTTTTAGACAAATTTTTCAGATTCCTGTTTGCTCTTTTGTAGCTGCAAATTAGAAATTTGCATTTATGCAGGTATTTGAAAATATTCACGGAGACAGAGGAAAGGGATCCACCTGTTACTTGGCATTTTTATATTATTGTTCCTGTTCACTCGTTGCTTTGTTAAAGGATGACATTTCCGAACCAGCAGTTTCAATTCTTTAATTTTTTTTTACTTTTTTCCACTAGTAGTCAACAAATGTTAAAGAATTTAGCAAGTTGGTTTTCTGGTTTCTGGAAATGCTATGAAATTCTGTAATTACAATGAGATTTTTCATTATACATGACCTGTCAATGATGGCTAATAACAATTAATCCTCAAAGTGTTTGCATAAAATGAGAGATTTTTGATCCGTTGACAAATGAGTGTTTAGGATGTGCTTTCCACATATTTTTGGTCTACCAATTTTATTTTTCGGTACTACGTTTACCATTTTATTTGCCTTTTGGCAGGAATTGTTATTAGAATAGATAATAACATTTTAGTATTTTTAGTATTTTTTTTGTTATAGTAGATTATAGCATGTTGAATAAGTATATATATAAAGTGTAAGTTGTTTTTAGTTAAGCAATCATGTGTAAGAATTAGTCGTATTGGAGAATTATGAAATACCTTTTTAAAAGATCATAATTTTTTTTTGTTTTTCCAAAATTATTTATTTATATTCACATAATCACAAAAGAAAAAGAGGAACATCTCACTAAGCATCAAATATTGATGTACAACGTAGACACGCATTAATTTGAAAGCTTAACAACATTCACATAAATATAGTAGTTTTCTACAATCTATAGAATTTGTATGTCGTTTTTTTGAGGAAATGATTGTGTATTTTTCTTTTGCATCAAGGTTTCAAAATTTCTCCATCAGCTCTATCATCCTGATGATGGATCACAATCCGAAACATTGATGCAAAAGAAAAACACAAAATCATTTCTATAAAAAAGCAGCATACAAACATTCGCATAAACCAAATGATTTGCATATTCATACAATAAGACATGACAACAACATGAACACAAAATAATACACATTAAAAGAAAGTCCAAGTTTAAAACAAGTGAGGCTGTGATGATGGGGCAAGGGAAAACATAAAGATAACTTTGAAATTCCCTTTCATCCCTAGAATTTAAAAATATATGTGACATACCTCACAGGTTCCTGGTAAAAGGGGGCAACCGATCCAACTGGAGCTTTTTCAGCTCGTTTTCAATTTCAGAAGATTCTGCCTCCTCATTCTCATCCAACCATTCTTGAGCATTATTCAATGTCGACAGGACGTCTTCTGCATCAGATGTCTTTATATTACGTTTGGTCTTGGCCTCGGTAACCCTGCTTTTCATGTTGTAAATATAGTTCTCCAGACTGTTTCTGGCCAGATTCTTCTGTCTAACTTTTTCGTCATTCTCTCGAAATTTCTCTGCATCAGCTATCATTTTATCGATCTCCTCTTTGCTCAGTCTTCCACCGGCGTTGGTTATTGTAATCTCTTTACTTGCTCCGCTGCCCACGTCCTCTGCAGAGACTGCAAGGATGCCATCCTCGCTTATTTTGAAGCAGACCTTAATACTTGGCACCCCACATCTGGCACGCTGAATTCCTCTCAATTCAAATTCACCCAACAAATTGTTTTGTGTGATCAATGGTCTCTCTCCTTCATAGACGCCAACATTTATAGCAGTTTGATTATCACTCACTGTAGTGAAATATTCCTTCCTCTCAGCAGGAATTGGGGTATTTCGAGGAACAACTACGGCAATGTCATCACTTTCAGAATCAGTTCCAAGGCTCAAAGGGGTAACATCTGTGAGTGCGAGGGACACGTCTTCATTGTTCAATGCCGCTGCTTGCACGGCCGCCCCATAAGCAACTGCCTCATCGGGGTTTACTTTGTTGCATAGCTCTTCTTTTACAAAATTTTGTCTGATTAATTCTTGCAGCTTTGTTATACGCGACGAACCTCCCACTAATACAATGTCGTTGATTTGGCCGCTACTCATGTGGGCATCTTCTAGACATTCTTTCATTATTTCTATGCATTTCTCAAATAAGTCGGCGTTGAGATCCTCAAACTTGGCTCTGCTAACCTTTAGAAAAAAATCATTTCCCTCATACAGACAATCGATGTCTATGACAGTGTCTACTTCAGAGGACAAACTCCTCTTTGCTCTCTCACATTCTGAACGAAGCCTTCGAAGAGCTTTGGCACTCTTACTCATATCCACTTTGTATTTTTTGTTGAACTTTTGAACACAGTAATTAAGCATTCTGTTATCAAAATCCTGACCTCCCAAATGCATATCCCCTCTAATAGCCTTCACGGCAATCTTACCTTTTTGAACAGACAAAACAGACACATCAAACGTACCTCCACCCAAATCGAAGACAAGAATGCTTCTTTGTCCAGTGAATACATCATGAAAGCCATAAGTTATAGCTGCAGCCGTTGGTTCGTTTATTATCCGCATGACGTTGAGGCCTGCAATCTTACCAGCATCTTTGGTTGCCCTCTTCTGCGCATCATTAAAATAAGCAGGTACAGTAATAACCGCATTCTTCACCTCGCACTGAAGATATTTTTCAGAAATGGTCTTCATTTTCATAAGCAGCATGGATGAGATCTCTTCAGGCGCAAATAACTTAGTTTCCCCTCTGTAAGTGACTTGGATGAGAGGCTTGTCGTCCTTCCCTTGGATGACAACAAAAGGCCAGAGTTTCATGTCATCCTGCACACATGAATCGGAGAAGCGCCTTCCAATGAGTCGCTTGGCGTCGAATACGGTGTTAACAGGATTGGTTGCAATCTGGTTGTTGGCCGCCTCACCAATAAGTCTCTCGGAGGCAGTAAAAGCAGTCATAGAAGGAGTGGTTCTATTTCCTTGCTCATTAACAATGATCTCAGCCATGTTATGCTGAGGCTGCCACACGGCAACACAACAGTAACTTGTTCCCAAATCTATGCCAATGGCCTTCTCTTGCTCCCTCCCTCTCCCCCTTCCCTCCATCATCTCTGAGCTGCTTAACTGAAACTGAAGAAAAAGAAAACGACGAAAGCTGATTTAAAGAGGTAGAAACGATTTGGATGTGGTGCTCATCCGAAAGATAGATCTTGTGTGACATCCAAATGCACCGACACCATCTATCTGTGCTTTATGCATAACTTTGTTTTATTCATTTTCAATAAATTAAAGTTCTGACTTGATGGCACATGAATAAATACTATTAAAGTAAATAGCTAGAAAATATGCTCTCTAGTTCACTCCTCTTAAAGAACATTATATATTATTTTAAAGTTTTTCATGTTTATTTGGTATCGTATTTTAATTATACAACACCTTAAAATATAAAATTTATATAATTGTGATAATTTTCAATCTATTAGGGCCCGTTTGGTTGGCGGAATTTGTGCATACTGGAATTGCCAATTCTAGAATTGAATCCATTCTAGGTTTGTGCTATTCTCAAAATGAATTCTAGAATATGGCTGTCCTGTTTGGTTCACCTGGAAGATGACTGAGAAGATGCAAATTCTGTGTTTGGTTCCACACAACTAGAATTGGAATTGGAATTTTGTTTTTGTACACACATATACACACATACACATATATACACACACACACGTGTATATATACACACATATACACACATGTGTGTATATATACATGCACACGTGTATATATACACACACATGTGTGTGTATATATACATGTGTGTATATACACACACGTGTGTGTGTATATACACACATGTATATACACACACGTGTGTGTGTATATACATGTGTGTATAT
>MU223807.1:913575-930763 GCA_018584345.1 Thuja plicata | reverse complement strand
ACCCAACAACCAATCAAAAAATTAATTGCAAGTTGTCACCTAGGGGAATCAAACAAACAAATAATTAATAATTAATTAATTATTGTTAGCAAGTGGTGGGACAACTGTCCAAGCTAACAAACTAACAAAGTTCCCCCACTTATGGATTCAAAGTAACTAGGAATTACCCTTTGGTGAGTACTCCATGTGGTTTATCGGAAATGGTTATATCATTAGTTTTTCTTCACTAGCTGATCATGCTAAGGCTTTTGAGTTTGAGAAAAAAAACTGTGGCCATGTTGGCCTCTTTATTCAGCCATGAAAAATTGGTTTTGACCCCATATTGAACCAACAACAATGCCTATTTGGATTCAGATGTATGCCCTGTCTATGGAGTTCTGGAGTGAGAAGATTTTTGCCCTCATTGGCAAGTCAATAGGATGATATATGGGGGTTTCTAGAGATACCCTAGAAGGTACTTCTATTGTTTATGCTTTAATTTGTGTGGAAATGGATCTTTCCCAACCTCTTCCAGTTGAACTTGAGCTTGTTGTCAATGGATATGTTTTGCTTCAACAACTAGACAATGAGGCCCTTCCCATTAGATGTAGAGATTGTCATAAGCACAGGCATCTAGATAGATTATTCCCATCTCTTCAAACCCCCTCCCTTGAACTTTCATGCTTAAATCCATCTAACTCTGAGAAGCAAAGCAATACTGACAATCATCATTCTCACATTCCTACTACTCAGGGTGTCCAACTGCATGATGGTTTTGAATGATAGAAGAGAGAAAGAGAAATAAAAAAGAAGGAAGGAAATGATCTACCAATAGATATGTGATCTTTAATACCCTTTTGGATCAAGATACTAATCAAATAATGGATTTTGCAGATGAAACTACTTTAGTATATCTTTCTTAGCTAGCAATACCTTATTTCAATCTCATGTAGATTCAGGAACTCAAAAACTACCCCCATGATTCTCTAATTTCTCAAGTGAATATGTAAGTGATCAATCCAAAAGAATCTCCAAAACTGGATGTTAGTATAGGAATCCCTGAGAAGAATTGGGAGAAACCCTCTCTTAGTCTCAACCAAATAGAAAAATGCTCAAAAAACAATAGCTCTCTCAGGGTGGGAAGGAAATCCACCGAATATCTGATGGCTTCTGAGAGAGAGAAAATGATCCATGAAGAAACAATTAAAATGCTTGAGTCCTATCTATCATAGGGTTCAAAATGATTGTATAATCATGGAATATTAGGGTATTAAATAAAAAACTGATCAGAATGTTGTTCGGAGACTTTTGGAAAAATCTAAAATTGACTTTCTTCTTCTTCAATAAACAAAGATGAGTTTGGATTACATGGCTCAAGTGATTAGTAAAATATTCAAAAAGGTGTTGATCATATGGTAGTGACTTCTTGGGGAGCCTTTGGAAGTATTCTTATAATGTGGAACTCGCTAGAGTGGATTGCCCTGGGCCACATTGCGGGTAGAGATGTTATCTCCTCCGTCTTTTAGAACAAAGAAACTTCATAACAGATTGCCATCACTAATTTTTATGATGCTCATTCCTTAGATGGATTGAAAAGGAAATGATCCTCTGTTCATTGCATGAGACACCTTTGGGTGGCATTAGACTGGATTGTTATTGGTGAATTTAATGCTAAATTTTCTCCCAATGATCAAGAAGGTCGACTTCCCTCTTTAGTTCCTAGGGATCATTTTATGATCGCTCAAATTATGTAATTAAGTTTGGTTAATGTGATTGATCCTTCCTCTAGCTTCACATGGACTAACAAGAGAGTTGAGCCGCATTCTCAAATTGTTAAATTGGATAGATTTTTAGTTTCAGAGGCCTCCTTCAGTAAATGGAAGCTAAATTTTCATGTTCTTGAAGGACCTATCTTTGATCATTCTCTAATTCTCCTGAAAGGATGTATATTCTTTTGCTTTCATCATCATCCTTTTAGATTTGAAAACTTTTGGTTTCAAAAAGAGGAGTTGAGGCTACAAATTCTGGTGTGGTAGAAGGAGGGCTAGCCCAAGTATGGAAAAACTATGTTTAAAATCAATAATAAGATACACTTTGTCAAAGATCAACTTAAAAAATGGAAGAGGCACAACAAATTTATTTTTCAATCACAGTGTGACCCCTTGTAGATCAGATGAGATAAGATACATAACAAATTTAGAATAGGTATTATCCCTGATCAACTCAAAGTAGAAGATGACTCCCTTTGAAAGGCTATATAATAGATTGATATTTAAGAAGATATTTATTAGAAACAATGTGCTCGTGTAACTTGGCTTCTTGAGGGTGAAATAATACTACCTTATTTCATAGAACCTCTTGCAATAGAAGGAAAAATAAAAATTTGATTGTTCTCTAAGATGCTACTAGTTAGATATTTTCTTCTACAACAACAATGCATGACCATGCTAGAGATTACTTCTCTAATATGTTTTTAGCTAGTAATGACCTGATGTTAGAGCCTTTCAATAAGTTGTCCTGAATGTTGTGCTAACTTTAACCTCTGTTGCTGATAACCTTGCTACGATGAAACCTATTGAGTTGGATAAAGTTAAGAAGGTTGTCTTTGGTATGAATACTGGTAAGGCTCCTAGATCTGATGGGTTCCCGGTGGAGTTCTTTTAGGCCTTTGGAATGATCTGTAATTCAATGTCTTAATGTGGTTTGTGAATCTTTCAGCAGTAGAAGGATGCTAAAATATTTGAACCACACCTTCATTGATCTTATTCCTAAGGGGGAAGGATCTCAAATCCCCAATTTTCACTCTATATATTTATGTAATATGGTGTATAAAGTTATCACTTTTGTGGTGGATAAAAGAATAAAGCCCCTTCTCTTAAAGATTATTTCTCCAAAACAAGGTGGCTTTGTCGAAGGTAGATAGATCCTTTATGGAGGGTTCGAGTTGTGCAAGAAGCCATACACTCATTACATCATTCAAATCAAAGAGAAATATTCATTAAACTTGATATGTATAAAGCTTATGATGGAGTGGAGTGGAATTTCTTGTTCCAAATGTTGAGTTCTTTTGGCTTCTCTTAGTTGTTGATTGATTGGTTTCTAAGTGGTGTCTTCTCTGATTCATACTTTTTTCTTATTAATGGTATTCCTTATTTCCCTTTTAATGCTTCCCCTGGTTTGCGGCAAGGAGACCCCCTACCTCCCTTCCCTTTCCTCATCATGGTGGAAGGTCTAGGTAGATTATTTTTCCAAACCCACAATCAAAGACTTATCTATGGAATCAAGATTGGAGAGGAAGTGTTTTCTCACCTATAATTTGTTGATGATATTGGGCTAATGGGGGATTCCTCATATCTAAAGGTAGGATGACATCTAACAGTCTCCATACTTACCTCTTAGCCTCTAGTCAATTTGTCAATGCTAAAAAATCTAAGGTGGTATTTTTCAATATTGATCTTCCTCTTCAACAACCTATCCTTGCTATCATGGGTTTTTCATTGTCTTCTCTGTCTCTTGAGTATCTTGGAGTCCTTCTCCATTATAAAAATATCCCAATGGCTTTTTGGTGTGGTCTTCTCAGTCAAATTAAATACAAAATCACGCATTGGTCTAATAAGTGTCTTAACTATGGGGGAAGACTTACCTTTTTTCAAGTTTTTATTCAAGTCATGCCAATCTATAAGTTTTCTATCCTTGCGGCCCTTTCTTCCATTTGGAACAAAATTGACAACCTGGCAAGGAAATTTTTGTGGAATAGGTCCAAAGAGTATAAGAAGTGAGCACTTTTTAGTTTGAATAAGATTACTCAGCCTAATTCTATAGGTGGTATTAACATTAGAGATCTTGAGTTAAGTAACAAAGCTTTGGCAGGAAAACTCTACTAGAGGTGGATTTCCACCCTTAGTTCTCTCTTCACAAAAATGATGACCAACAAATACATTAGTAGGATTGATGTGAGTAATTTGAGTAGGTCTCCTCTTGAGGGGAATGGTTCACTTTCTTGGTGTTAGAATGATTTAGAATAATTGAGAGGGGGGGGGGGTGAATCAGTTATCCTCAGCTCCACATGTACCAATTGAACTTTTATACACTTCAACCAACTTAGATCTACTGATCAATAATCCACTTGGTCTCTATAACATACAATCAGTAACATAAAATTGCAGTCCACTATCCTAAAGTAATCAACTTGAAGAATATAAAACTCTTAACAATACTACACATCCAAAAACATTCACACAAGTATGACACCAAGATTTAACATGGAAACCCAACATGGGAAAAACCACTAGTAACATGCTACCAATTTTTCACTCTTATAAAGTGAGCTCTGTGAGGAGCCAACCCTGTTAAAGGTTACAATACACACTGTTAAATGTGACCCTATTAAAGGATTTAATCACCCTGTTAAAAGTGAGCCTTGTTAGAGGACTTAGATAATTCCATTATAATGTCACCTTGATTAAATGATTTACAATATGGCTGTTAGGTCAACCTTGATTAAAAGGATTTTGACTGATACAATGGTTAGAAAGTAACAGTAGATTTGATCTAAAACATACAAATCACTTTGCAAATACAGATCCACTTTTGCTCAAATGCTAATTCATTGTCTGGCCTCCATTGTCATCTCTATCACTCATAGCTACTTGGAAATCTATCAAGAAATCACCACTGTGCAGTCCTATACTGCTCTTCAGCCTTCTCTATCTTCTGCTTAGATTTTCCAATCAACTGAATCAACCTTTATTTTTTATAACCTACAATTAGGTTAAACTTATACCTCTCTGATTAGGTAGCTTGATCTTTTTCCGCTTAATCATCACCATAGATCTTAGGGTTTGGTTAGAGCCAACGAATCCTTCCAACATTTCATTCTCCTTCTACCTTGTAGAATACATCTCAAAACTCCTTCTTGAATCCATACATAAAAATGGTTAAAAATATATTAAATGCTTATTTAATTCTCCACAATGATCATTCTTATCTTAAATACACTTTACATATCCCAAGAATTAAACTATGTTGGCTGGGATCTCAAATATTCTCAAACTGTCAAAATGCTGACACTCGATCATCAATGTGTTCTTTTGCTCAGTCATCACTAGATAACTTTGTAATTAATGATGCTCGGTAAATTATGATGCTCGGTTGACACTATATTTTCTTGACATGTACTAGAGCTCATTCGACACAAACATAATTTCCTTAATCTTTTTCTCTTTTACTCGGTCAAGACTAAACTTTTAGTCTTCCAATCTTCACGTGGTGTTAAAGATAAACAACATATTACCTTGCCAAGGTGCAATCTCATCGAGTACCCATTGCAGTTTCTCATAACTCAACCATTTCACTAGGTCTTCTTGTTATCCCCTCTTTTCAAATCTTCTTCATCAATCAATTGCTATGGCACTTTACAAGATAGAAATTGTCTTACCAATTAAGGTTTGAAATCAATGGAAATATTACAATTGTTTCAATTGTAGTTTCCAACAATCTCCCTCTTTGGCATTGATGGAAAACGTGCATGCAAACAACATAACATGCAAGGTTACCAAACAATACAAAAAAGTATGCTCTCTGTTAACAAATTTTTATTAATGTCCTTAGCTTCATTCTGGTTCTCTCTAATACAAAAATTAGCTCCCTTTTGGATATATTTCTCTCTATAGCTTATCTCCCTCAATGTCTTCTTTGTGTAACTCAATATCTCCCTCATAGTATTATCTCCCTTACCGTCTTATCTCCATCTTTGACAACAATGCCAAAGTCATACATCTTCACCATGTAGATATCTCTATGTCAACTTTCTAAACTTTATGTTCCCTTTTTCATCTTGCTTATGACTGATCAACATCTTGTCCGGTACTCTTCACAGCTTTAGGCAACTCCTAAAGTGTGACCTCCTTTGCATCAATTTGTCAAATATTATTGGTAATACATTTTATGTAATCACTCCATGTGATCCTTGTTAGCCCCATCTAGGGGAATAACCCCTAATTTATCTCTCAGATACTCATTAGAATCCTTACGTAATGCATTAGTAAATATATCTGCTAACTAATCCTTTGTATTCAGATATTCCAGTCTTACTTCTTTGTCTTTAACTAGCTCTCTCAAGTAATGATACTTGATAGCAATATGCTTGGTCTTAGTGTGCATCACGATATTATTTGATATATTTATAGCACTTGTGTTATCACATAAAATAACAACTGGTTCAGTGATTTTTTCCTTCATACCTTTCAACAATTTCTTGATCCACACCATGTTTGAACAATTAACTATTGCTGCAACGAATTCAGCTTTTGCTATAGATTGAGAAATATAGTTCTATTTCTTTCAGCTTGTCCAAGATACTAATCTCTTTCCTAGAAAAAAGGCGCCACCACTTGTACTCTTTCTGTCATCGACAATTCCTACCCAATCTTCATTTGTATAAACTTTCAGTTCAAACTTCTCATTCTTCTTATAATACAATCCATAATCCTTTGTTCCCTTACCATATCTTAGAATCCTTTTCACTACCATCATGTGATTGTCTTTAGGATTTGTAGAAAACCTTGCAACAATCCCAACTTCTAATCCAATATCTGGTCTAGAGTGAACAACATATAGATACAAGGTTTGATTTACTTTAGCTATCTCATCAGTCTTTGATAGTTTCTATCTAGTAGCAATGGGCGTACTTACAGGTTTGGAGTCCTCCATCCCAAAGGTTTTCAGTATCTCCTTGATATATTTAGATTGAGTAATGTAGATACCTTTCTTCATTTGGTAGAATTGCAAACCAAAATAAAATTTGATCTCTCCAAACATAGACATCTCAAATTCAGTTTGCATTTCATTTGAAAATGTTTGGCACAAAGCATCTTTTATTGATTTAGGCTCAAATTCACATAATAATTTTGTTTTATCTCTCAATTTACTTCTTTTCATGACCTCTGAATCTTTTTCTCCAATGATTTGATCTGGTTTATTATGTCTTCTTACATATTTAGCTAGTGTAGGCTATGGTCTCCTTTCTTCTTGTTGTTGGTCTTCAGATTTATCTTGCAAATTCTCTTCAGGTTCATTTTGTGTCTTTGTTTCCTCTTCTAATTGCTCGGTAGTTACCTCCTATTGCTTGGAAACTTATTTCTATGACTCGACAATTTCTTGTTGTTGCTCCACAATTTATTTTTGCTACTTGGTAGCCTCTTTCTCTGGTTTAGGTAAAATATTGGGCTCTCCTTCATTCATGTATACAAAAGATCTGTAATCGTCATGTTCTTGCTTGCATTCAACTTTATTCTTTTCTACATATTCATCAATTCTAACATTTGCACTTTCCACAACTTTGTTAGTGTTAGAATTCAAACACTTATACGCTTTTCTCTTAGTGGAATAAACTAGGAATATGCCTTCATCACTTTTAGCATCAATTTTTCCATTTCTATTGTCCTTCAGTATATAACATTTGCTTCCAAAAACTTTAAAGTATTTTACATTAGGTGCATAACCATACCATAACTCATAATTGTTGGAATAGTCCCAAGGAATAACTGAGAGGGGGGGGAGTGAATCAGTTATCAGCTAGTTTAATTATTTTCTCCAATTAATTACAAAATAACATTAAGCATTAACACATTCAGATAACATAAGATAGAACACAACAATTTTGGTTACGGGGAAACCAAATAGGTAAAAACCTCGGTGGGAATTAGCACCCACAAAGAACTATACTTGAGTATAATAATCCCTATTAGAAGATCTTACAACCATGTTAGGAGTTTATCTTTAGATTGCAATAAGCACAGAGACCTGGTTAAGGGTCGGACCCTGTTAGGAGTCTTTTACAAACAACCCTGTTAGGGGTGAGGACTCATTGTCCAAAAGCTCACTGCTAAAATGATGAAGGCTGCAACCTTCAGTAAAACAGATATACACTATATCTAATAAATGAATTGTTTGAGTAGACCTAATATCTTGATCAGTTCCAATGTATTGTCTTCTTTCACTACTTCTTCACATAGATCTTTTCTTGATGAATGAAATGTCTTTACTGTCCCAAAACAACTGACATTCTGTTATGTACTTTTTTTGTCTCTTTTCTTATCATTCCCACTTGGTGATCTTCAAATGAACTACTATAATTATCTTCTCCACAAGATATGATCTTTGTCAGCTTTATGAATCCCTTTAGTACTTCTTTAGTCAGCCAAATCAAGCATGCAACATAATTAGAACCGCACAACTCAATTTGAATAGACGTATCACTTCACGTAGTCGGCTCCACCAAAATTACTCAAACATCATACTTCAGATGAAACATGATTAGCACCTTTGGTTAATAGTCTTTAACTCATAACTAAACATTATTCTAAACATGCATAGCCCGAACATAGTCGCAATGGAAGAATCAATGAAATTACTGTCGGCTTCCTGAAAATAGTCTTCTGAAACTGTGGCTAGTGAACAAAGTAACATAACTCAACTGTTACTGAACATCTGAATCTGTGTGTATGTAAATGGTGTATTAACTATGTCTAAAATATAAAAACAACCACGGAAGGCTTTCTCATATCCATACTGAAAACTAAATACAGTTCAGTGATGTATACTATATGTTGTCATCAATGACAAACATACAGTCAACTATTTGCACAGAAGAAAATCTCCAACAATCTCCCCCTTTAACATTAATGGCAACATATGATTAAAAACACCATCAATCCAAAAGTGTTTCCTTTCTTTTTACAATCTTCTCAATATCCTCATTAAAGGTTCCTCTTCACTATTGCAGCTCCTTTGACTGAGTTTTTATTTTCATGACTATATACTCCCCCAGAGTATATGCTCCCCCTTACTATATACTCCCCCTTTGAAATCAATGGAAAAGGGTGCCAAACACAAATAAGCATAGGTACTACTCCATAAGTAGAGTATTCAACCATTCATCAGTCACCAAGGACTGATATTCTTTGCTGCAAATTCTAATCAGACTCAAGAAAGGGAATTACTCCCAGCTTCTCCCTGAGATACTCAAAAGTATCTTTTGATAAAGGCTTTGTAAAAATATCTGCTAATTATTCTTTAGTGCTCACATTATCCAACTTTACTTCTCTGTCTGCAACTTTTTCTCGTAGAAAATGATATTTGATCTCAATGTGTTTTTACTTTGTGTGCATCATAGGGTTCTTTGACATATTGATAGTGCTAGTGTTATCACAGTGAATAATGATAGGATAATCGATCTGAATACCAAAGTCTTTAATCATTTGTTTGATCCAAACCATTGTTGAGCAATTCATTACTGCTGCAACATACTCATCTTCTGTTGTCGATTAAGAGATACAATTTTGTTTCTTGCTTGTATATTTAGATCGATTATACACATGAAGTTGTATATGCTCTGAGTTAGGATACCATAAAACATAGTCTATAGTCCCTTTTAAGTATCTGAATATTCTTTTTATTTCCATTAGGTGATTTTTTTTAGGTTTAGCTACAAATCTTCCAACAATGCCAACTGCATTGGAAATATCTGGTCTAGATTAAGTAAGATATATGATTTTTCCAATCATAGACTTGTATAGTGTCTTGTCAACTATTTTGGAATCATCATCTTTAGAAAGATTGCTTCCTATTATCATGGGGGTGCTTACTGGTTTGCAATCTTCCATTTTGAAAGTCTTCAATATCTCCTTCACATACTTAGACTGATTTATGAATATGCTTTTGTCTGTTTGTTTTATATTCAATCCCAAAAAATATTTGATAGGTCCAATCATGCTCATTTCAAACTCACTTTGCATCTCTTTGGTGAATTCTGCACTAAGTTTTTCATTACCTCCAAAGATAATGTCATCAACAAAGATAGAAACAAGTAGTAATCCATCAGGTGTCTGTTGCTCCCTTTTTTAATCCAATATTAGTTAAGTAACCATCAAGTCTCTCATACCAAGCTCTTGGGGCCTATTTAAGTCCATAGAGGGCTTTCTTTAATCTTCATACCATGTCTAGTTTGTCTAAAATTTTGAATCCTTCAAGCTTCTCTATGTAGACTTCTTCTTTTAAGTCACCATTCAGAAAAGCTGGCTTGACATCTATCTGATATACCTTGAAGTTCTTGAATGTTGCATAGGCTAAAAATAACTTTATAGCTTCCATTTTTCTCACAAGGGAAAATGTATCAGTGTAGTCTATTCCTTCTCTCTACACATATCCTTTACATACCAGTCTTGCTTTGTTTCTTACCACTGTACCTTCTTCATTCATCTTATTTCTGAATATCCATTTTGTTCCAGTCACATTTTTGTCACAATGTCTAGGGACCAGTTCCCATGTATCATTCTTGATTATCTGATCTAATTCTTCTTGCATATCACTTTTCCAATCTGAATCATTGCACGCATCTTCAACACTTAAGGGTTCAATCTGTGAAAGTAAGCATACTTCTTCATCAACGGATGAACCTTTTTCTCTGGATCTTGTCAAGACTTTAGCACTCTGATCTCTAATGATGTCTTCCTTAGAGTGGTATTTGGATGTGTATTTTGAGTTTTTAGGAAGTACACTCTCATCTGTAATCTGTGATTCTTCTTGACTTGGTTCAGGATTGTTACATGAAACATCAATACAGTCAAACATTTCTTCAATAACTGTGTCTTTATTGATAGGTCTAGGTTCATCTTCAATCATGGGAGCACATTCATAGTATCTTTCTTGAATCATAAACTTCTCATCAATCTTCACATGAGTACTTTCAATGATCTTCTTCAATCTTAGATTAAAACATCTATAGGCTTTTCTTTTAGTAGAGTAACCAAGAAAAATACCTTCATCGCTTCTAGCATCAAACTTGCCAATTCTATCATCTCTCTTGATGTAGCACTTGATTCCAAAGATTCTAAAGTATTTTACAGTAGGTACATTACCAAACCAAAGTTCATAAGGTGTCTTTTCTGCACCTGGCCTTAATTGGATTCTATTGATAGTATAGATTGTTGTATTGACTGCATCTCTCCAATAGGTATGGGCAACCTTTCCTTTAATCATGATAGTGCGCATTGTGTCAAGTATTATCATGTTCCTTCTTTCTGCAATTCCATTCCACTGAGGGGTTCTAGGTGCACTTAACTGTCTTTTGATTCCATGTTCTTCACAGTAATCATAAAATTGGTCAGAGGTGAATTCTCCTCCTCTATCTGATCTCAGACATTTTATCTTCAATCCAGACTCATTTTCAACTTTGGCTTTGAATGCTTTGAATTTTTCAAAGGCCTCAGATTTTTCCTTCAAGAATGCAACCCACATCATCCTTGAGAAATCATCAAAAAACAAAATAAAATACCTTTCTCCATAGTATGATCTTGTTTGAGTAGGTCCACATAGGTCTGTATGTAACAGATCTAATTTGTTCTCTATAGAGTTCTTTTTACTTCTGAATGAGGTCCTCACATGTTTCCCCATCACACATTCCCTACACATAGTATTAATTGATCTTGCAATACTTGGAAGGTCTCTTACTGCCTTTACATTACTTATCTTTACTATGTTGTCAAAATTGATATGACGGTCTCTTGTGCCATAGCCAACTGTCATCCACTTTTGCAACAAAACAACTTACTTTAGAGTTAAGCTGAAAGACATTACCTTTGGTCTTTGAGCCTGATGCAATCATGTCTCCTTCTTTTTTGTTGGTAATACGTCTGTTGTTCTTGAAATTCCAACTGATATCCTTTATCTAACAGTTGTCCAACACTTAGTAAGTTATGATGCAAACCATCAACATAAAGAACATCATCTGTCTTGTTCTTTCCATCTAAGGTGATAGATCCTCTGCCTATGATAGGTTTGGGAGTGTTATCTCCAAATATAACCATGCCACCTTTGTACTTATCTATATGTACAAATATGTCTTTTTCACTTATCATGTGATGTGAACACCCGTTGTCTATGATCCAGTCTATTCTGATGTCAGCTTGTGAAACTAAAGCCAATTCTTGAGCTTTCTTTTCATCTTCAATTTCTATTTGATCAATCATCTTTTCATTGTCTTTAATAGCAACGAATCCAATTTTATCTTCTCCCGATTCATCATCAATTACACCATCTTTAGCATGATAGCATTCCTTAGTATATTTGGGCTTGTAATTTGATCTGAACTTCTTGACTCTTGTAGGACACTTGGATGCAAAGTGGCCAACTTTGTTCCATGAAAAACATTTAAATGGTAGTTGTCCTTCATATTTCCCTTTACCTTTTCTTTCCTTCTTAGCAATCATAGCAATGATTTCTTCTAGTTTAGTATCAACTTCTTCCTTTTCATCATTACTAGAGATGTTCAAGGATTTCTTACCATGGACTGAGGCTTTGAAAGTTGTTTCCATTTTAGGTTTTGTCCTCAATCTTGATATCTCAAATGTAGATATTTTTCTAATCAGGGTTTCTCTTTTGAATTCCTTTGAGAATTTCATGGTTTCATCCAAGATGTTAATCTTACTTTCATAATCTACTATCAATGTGGTCATCATTTTATCCATTATATCATCCTCTAAAATTTCTCCACCATTGTTCCTGATACCTGATACTGCTTCATTAATCCTTTGATTGTAAGCTTTGATATTCTCTTTAGGTAGCATCTCTAAATTATTGTATCTTTTCTTCCATGTCTTTATGTGCGCATTCTTTGCTTGGATGTCTCCTTCAAACATATCTTCTAAGTATTTCCAGATTGAATATGCTTTTTTTGCCTTCTTGATCTCAGAAAATTCACTGTCAGATAGGGCACTGATTAGGGCTTCCTTGGAAATTGCATTTTGAGTGAATACTTATTTTTGTTTATTTGTAGAGTCTTCTTCTGCAAGGTCTTTCAAGGTGGGAACATCAATTGAATGAGTAGCAATCTCATAGATCTCAAAACCAACACACTGAAGATGTGTTATAATTTTGTTCTTCCAGTCAAGATAGTTCTCTCCATCAAACTTAGGACTCTCTTTCCTGAAGTACGCCATTTGATCTACCTTAAGCTGTTAAGCTTTCCCTCCAAGGCACTTGGCTCTAATACCAATTGTTGGAATAGTCCCAAGGGATAACTGAGAGGGGGGGTGAATCAGTTATCAACTAGTTTAATTCTTTTCTCCAATTAATTACAAAATAACATTAAGCATTAACACATTCAGATAACACAAGATATAACACAACAATTTTGGTTATGGGGAAACCAAATAGGTAAAAACCCCGGTGGGAATTAGCACCCACAAAGAACTGTACTTGAGTATAATAATCCATGTTAGAAGATCTTACAACCCTGTTAGGAGTTGATCTTTACAATGCAATAAGTACAGAGACCTAGTTAAGGGTCAGACCCTGTTAGGAGTCTTTTACAAATAACCCTGTTAGGGGTGAGGATTCACTATCCAAAAGCTCACTGCTAAAATGATGAAGGCTACAACCTTTAGTAAAATAGATATACACTATATCTGATAAATGAACTATTTTAGTAGACCTACTGTCTTGATCATTTCCAATGTATTGTATGCTTTCACTGCTTCTTCACATAGAGCTTTTCTTGATGAATGAAATGTCTTTACTGTCCCAAAACAACTAACATTCTATTCTATACTTTTTTGTCTCTTTTATTATCATTCACACTTGGTGATCTTCAAATGAACTACTATAAGTATCTTCTCCACAAGATATGATCTTTGTCGGCTTTAGGAATCCCTTTAGTACTTCTTTAGTCGGCCAAACTAAGCACATAACATAATTAGAACTGCGCAACTCAAACTGAATAGACGTATCGCTTCACATAGTTGGCTCCACCAAAATTACTCAAACGTCATGCTTCAGATGAAACATGAATAGCGCCTTTGGTTAATAGTCTTTAACTTGTAACTAAATATTATTCTGAACACGCATAGCCTGAAGATAGATGCAACAGAAGAATCAATGAAATTACTGTCGGCTTCCTGAAAACAGTCTTCTGAAACTATGGCTGGTAAACAGAGTAACATAACTCAACTGTTACTGAACATCTAAATTTGCATGTATGTAATGTTAGAGTAGTCATAGTATAGCTAATAATTAAATCATTTAATTATTAGTCTATTTACTCTATGCTTAAGTTATACTTAGGCAGCTTTTAGTCTTTAGGGTTTTTTCCCCTTTAGGGTTTTCGTGATTCCTTTTATAAGGATTCACTTCTTAGTTTTCATTAAGGAGATTGTAATCTATTCACGATTGTTGATAATATAGAAGTTTTATTTCTGTTAACATGAATATCTCATCTCTGGCTTTTTGGCTGCCTTAGCTTCTTCTCTCCTCTTCTGTCTTTGCTTCTTTCTTGTAACAGTCATGCATGCAGGTGTTCTTGGGTGGATTAGTTTTTCTCAAATTTAACATGGTATCAGAGCTCGCTTGCTGCTCACTGTTCATGTTTTGTTGAAGCACAGAGGGTTTCAGAGGTTTTGTAGAAGGTTTTGTGTGGATTTAGGGGGACCTTTGTTTCTGGTCACTTTGGGCCCAAACAAACATTATCGTTGCGCTCAAAGCGCCCAAAAACCCCAGAATCCATATAAAGTTTGTCCATTTTGGACAACTTGACCCCGAGGCAAAAAAAATTTAGTTTCCAGTGCCGTACGGGCACGAAAACTGAGAAATTTTAAAAAAAAATTAAAAAAAACTATTTTTTTATGGTTTTTGGGCGCCGGCAGTATTTTTTGAAAGGTGCCACTATAGGGCCGCCACCGCACCACCAGGGCTCGGCCACCGCCGGCAGCGCCTCCCACTGTTTTGTGCGCTTCGCCCTCCTCTGGCGCCCCCGCTCTGTAGCCACTGCCACCCCCAGCGACCTCCGCTCCCCATGCCGCCCTTCGCGGCCCCCGCTGCTTGGCGCTCTCCATGGCCCAAGCTATCGGCTCTGTTCCTGCGCCACCCACAGCGGCCGCCCCGCCAGCTCCTCTGCGCCGCTCCGCCAGCTCCGCTGGTGGCGGGCCTTTTGATAGCCCCCACGGGTAGTTAAGCCTAGTGGCTGGTCCTATTACAAACCAGGGGCTCTGGCCCGGCCCCTTTCTTTAGCCCGTGGTCATATGGCGCCCAGGGGCCAGGATTTTTGCAGCCCCAGGGGCTTAATTTTGTTTTTTGAGGCCCTTTTGACCCCCCGGGACTGTTTTTGCTCTATCTTGAGCATACGGGGGTATTTTTGTGACTTCCATATACCGTCGGAAATCTCTTTCCAAGAACTTTCCAATGATGGTAGTCAGGGTTTTGGGTTCTACTATTTCAATAGCATTTTTTTCTGTTGAAGTCTGATGTCTATTTTTGCCTTTCGGGAGCCCTATCTGGCTCATCCGGACTCCATTTTTGGCAAACCAGATATCGTCGGAAAGCTGATTCTGTGAACTATTCAATTGCAGGGGTATTTTTTCCAGATTCTACTCTAGGTTTTCTCTCTTCCAAGTTTGGAAATTTATGCACTCTGGTGGATTGCTTGGGCCTACAGGTCCTGGGATCTCTTCTTCTGATATTCTAGCTCACTCTTCTTTCTAACTTCTGAGCTTGTATGCTTCTCCACTGTTGCATTTTTGTTCTGTAAACACACTGAGATAAAGTTCCTACTTCTGCATTTCTAGGATCTTGTACACCTTGTATGGTTTTAGTACTTGCACTCTGTTATAAAGTGCCATGGCAGGTTATGATGATTATGCCGTTTTAGGTGCATCCACCTTTGTCAAGTGAGCGTACCTTCCATGACATTAGCCCATGCTGTGTGTCGGTGACACCACCCTTTATCCTATATTTGTACTTCTATTGCACTGTTGGTGTCCCTGGTTCCTTCTTCTGCAGATGTTTCTGGCATTGTATTTCAGTGTTCTTGTCACCTCTCTGTGTTCAGCATTATGGGGGGGTTCACTTGTTGGTTCTATTGCTTCCTGGTTTGATTGATCAGATCTTCAGACATTGTCTTCTCTACCTGGTCATGCACTTCAGTGGGGGTTCCAGCAGTCTCTTCTGACAGAGTTCACAGTTCCATGCTTCAGAGATGCTTCTTGCTCATTCTTGTTCCTTTCTCTGGGACATCTTTTCTCTAGATTGAAGGCTTAGTTTCCTTCATCTAGTTTATTTCTTGTACTTGGGTACCTGATCAGGCCTTGTTGCCAGGACCCATCTTTCTTGCTTTCTGCAGTAGTTTAGCTGTTTTTCTTCTCCCTAAGTTACACTTAAGGGGGGGGTGTTAGAGTAGTCATAGTATAGCTAATAATTAAATCATTTAATTATTAGTCTATTTACTCTATGCTTAAGTTATACTTAGGCAACTTTTAGTCTTTAGGGTTTTTTCCCCTTTAGGGTTTCGTGATTCCTTTTATAAGGATTCACTTCTTAGTTTTCATTAAGGAGATTGTAATCTATTCACAATTGTTGATAATATAGAAGTTTTATTTCTATCAACATGAATATCTCGTCTCTGGCTTTTTGGCCGCCTTAGCTTCTTCTCTCCTCTTCTGTCTTTGCTTATTTCTTGTAACAGTCATGCATGCAGCTGTTCTTGGGTGGATTTGTTTTCCTCAAATCTAACATGTAAATGGTGTAGTAACTATGTCTGAAACATAAAAAAAACCACACAAGGCTTCCTCATATCCATACTGAAAATTGAATACAGTTCACTGCTATATACTATATGTTGTCATCAATGACAAACATACAGGAAACTATTTGCATAAAAGAAAATCTCCAACAATAAGGTGTAACATCAGTACCTTTATTGACTTGTCCCCCTATTCTATCCCTCTTTCCACTCCTGTTTAGCCTGATTTCTGTATTCTGAACTGCAGACTGGTGATTCTGGGCTTCAGGGTTAGGGTCGACCTTTTAGGTCTATGTTGACCTTGACCCTAACCTAGGTCAGGGTCAACCTCAAGTCTAACCTAGGTCAAGGTCAACCTTGACCTTGACCCAGGGTTCAGATCCTGAGGTCTCACAGTTTTTGGAGGTCGGCCTTTGCAAAAAGTATTTCCCGCTTCTGAGTTGGCTGTTTCAGGTTCTGAAGTGTTGATTCCTAAATTATATTTAATATAGGTCCTCTCCTAGGGGTAAAGCATTTAATGGGAATTTAATCCTCCTATGTAGGCCTCCTTAGAAGATTGTGCCCTAATTTCATATAAAAGGGAAGCTTTCTCTCTCATTTTCTCTAAGTCTTCTAATTGTGATCAAGCATTCTCAAACT
>MU223807.1:888082-904786 GCA_018584345.1 Thuja plicata | reverse complement strand
AAGACTTAAGTTCCTTGGGGGCTTGAGGGTTTTCTTTATCCCTTTTGGATTCAATAAGATTATCTTTTCTGTATATTCTCCTTTACCAAGAGTTTGTGTTGAGCTCATACTCTTGCTAAAGTGGGGGGTAAATGTATAGTCAGAAAATGGAAGCACTTCCATTGTAGACATGTTTATCCTTCCAAGTAAGTGGTTTGGGGTCATGCAAAGCACCTTGAATGGGTTCCTGATCTTGACATGGCTTCCCCCCTATTCTATCCCTCTTTCCACTCCTATTTAGCCTGATTTCTGTATTCTGAACTACAGACTGGTGATTTTGGGCTTCAGGGTCAAGGTTGACCTTTTAGGTCTATGTCGACCTCAACTTTGACCTAGGTTAGGGTCGACCTTGACCCTAACCTAGGTCAAGCTTGACCTCGACCTTGACCCAGGGTTCAGATCCTGAGGTCTCCCAATTTTTGGAGGTCGGCCTTTGCAAAAAGTATTTCCCACTTTTGAGTCGGCTGTTTCAGGTTTTGAAGCATTGATTCCTAAATTATATTTAATAGAGGTCCTCTCCTAGGGGTAAAGGCTTTAATGGGAATTTAATCCTCCTATGTAGGCCTCCTTAGAAGATTGTGCCCTAATTTCATATAAAAGGGAAGCTTTCTCTCTCATTTTCTCTAAGTCTTCTAATCATGATCAAGCATTCTCAAACTATCTTCAAGTGTGATTCAATCAAGAAATCAAGCAATATTTCAAGCAAGCATCCATCCATTCAAGTATCAATTTTCATGAAGGAGATCCATTGGAGGCCATTGAAGGATTGAAGCTACATAGTGCCCTCTTTGGTGATCTCTCCATCCACCTTCTTCCAAGCCTATTCCAAATTCAAGAACCCATTCAAGACTTAGTTTTGGAGATCTACAAGCAAGAGATTGAAGACATCCTACCTTTCTACATTCCACATTTTGAAGCATACTTGTAGATCCAAGGATTCGAATCCTCCACAAGGACTTTTACAAGCAAGGTGAATTTATGCATTTACTTTGTTTACTTCTGCAATTTCAATTACATATATTTGAGGTTAATTCCTAAACCGGGGTTTGAGAAAGGCAAACCCCTCCCCCACAACAAACAAATCTCCTTTTTCTTGTAGGTATAGGTTTAGAATAGTTGATTTGAGACCAATTCTGGATACCCTTTTCGGCTTTCTTTCAGACGGTGTGAACAGATTTTATGTCAGACCTGTGTAGGTCAGGGTCGACATTATTGGGTCAGGGTTGACATTTGTGGGTCAAGGTTGACCTTTTTCATAAGAAGACATAAAAACGGAAAAATATTTCTGGGTTTTGTTCATCTCTACATTTTGGTTCGGGATCAATTGTCAGTTTTTATAGAAACAGTCCACAGACCTCATAAAACAACATTCTTTGATTTGCAATATTTCAAGGTTAGTGCATTTTCCCCATTCCTTCAATTAATGCCATATATCATTTCTATACATATAATTAACATAATTTAAGGTATCTCTCTTGTTATTCTCCTTTCCAAATAGTTTATTCATTTATGCATTAGCCCTTCTCTTGGGTTGATCAACTTGGATCTCCCATTTGTGCATTTGAGGATAAAAGAGGAACATCTTATCTTCTCCCTAATCACAATTGCAATACACAATCAATCAAACATTTTAATTCAATTAAGGTTAAGGAATTCAATACAATCTAGGCAACTCAAAGAACAATTTATACATCAACACATTTCCTATTTCAAACATTACATTTCAAGATAATCAATAATCAATCCAACCATTCTTTCTTAATACATTATACATTTTTGATAAACATATCTCTATTTCAATCCATCTGTTTACATTTTAGTAAGAAAGATATTTTCTTATCATACACTCACAACTTCTCTCCAGTACTTTTGTGTAACATTTTTCTCTATCATCAGTGTTTAGCATAATCCATTATTGATCTATTCATTCTTTCGGCTATGTCATTCAGTGGGGGATTCCTTAGAGAAGGCATCTATCTTTTAATTCCTCTTTCATTACATAATAAGTTGAACTCATTAGATATAAACTCCCCTCCTTTGTTACATCTTATACATCTCAAGCTCTTACCTGTCTCTTTTTTAACTTTTGACAAATACCACTTAAACAATTGAAAGGCATCGGATTTTTCTTTTAGAAACATTACAGTCATCATTCTAGAGTAATCATCAACCAACAGTATGAAATATTTATCACCACGGTAGCTTTGCACACCAATAGGTCCACAAAGGTCATTATGAACCAATTCTAAAAAATATCAGAAGTATCACTATCACTATTCAGATGTCTTTCTTTTCCTTTCTTTAATTTATGAAGAGTCAATTGTGATTTGAATGCAAAATCAACATTGTGAGGGGTGAAATTATCAAAATTTGATAACTCAAAAGAAGTAAGCTACCAACTAGACCTTCTAGATTTAAGTTGTTACCAGGAGCACATCTCAGTTCTTGTATAGAAGATACTCTAATAGAATAAATAAGAAGTATGGTTCTCAATATATTGCTAATAACAGTATCATCATCAATAGTTCCATTGGCTCCTCTAATAGCATTCACAACCTCCTTAACTCAGCTACAATATTGAACAATAGTTTCACCATCTAACATTCTCATTTCATAAAACTTACCTCTCTAGCTTTCAGAATTGACTCTTAGTACATTCGTATCACCTCCATAGATAGCTGCCAGTGTGTCCCACATTTCTTTTATAGTTTTACAGTCTTTTATGTCTTCAAATTTAGGATAACTTAGGGTTGATGTAATATCCAACATTGCCTGATTATGTTCTTGCTTTTCCTTCATTTGTTGAGCTACCAACACTGTCGAAACATTTATGTAATCATTTTCCACATAGTATTTTGCTTCTTCTCCAATTCCAGCTAGGTGTATCTTCATCAAAATTTTCCATGCAGGGAGGTTCTCCTTGTTCAGCCTTGATACCTCCTTTTTATACATCTTGATCTTTAGCTTCAAGTACCTTCAAACTTTTCCTTACAAGCACCACAAAGCTCTGTTACCAATTGTAATTAGAATGATTTATAATAACTGAGAGGGGGGTGAATAAGTTATCCTCAAGTCCACATGTACCAATTGAACTTTTAAACACTTCAACCAACTTAGATCTACTCAACAATCCACTCGGTCTCTATAACATACAATTAGTAACATAAACTTACAATCCACTATCCTAAAGTAATCAACTTGTAGAATATAAAACTCTTAACAATACTACACATCAAATAAAATTCACACAAGAATGACACCAAGATTTAATGTTGAAACCCAATATGGTAAAAACCACTAGTAACATGCTACCAATTTTTCACTCTGCTGAAGTGAGCTCTGTGAGGATCCAACCCTGTTAAATGTTACAATACACATTGTTAAATGTGACCATGTTAAAGGATTTAATCACCCTATTAAAAGTGAGCCTTATTAGAGGACTTAGATCATTCCATTTGAATGTCACCTTGATTAAATGATTTACAACATGACTGTTAGGTCAACCTTGACTAAAGGGGTTTTGACTGATATAATGGTTAGAAAATAACAATAGATTTGATCTGAAACATACAACCCACTTTGCAAATACAGATCCACTTTTGCTCAAATTCTAATTCAATGTCTCGCCTCCATTATCATCTCTATCACTCTGATCTTCTTGGAAATCCATCAAGAAATCACCACTGGGTATGTGCACCAAGTTGTGAACCAAAAGGGGGGGTATAAGTGGACACATTTTTTCTAAAATCGGGTAAACTTGAACTTGGAACAAACATCTAAGGGTCATGCACTCAAAATAAAAAGATGTGTAAAAAATAAAAATTGTATTACTTTGAATCTAGTTTCTAAAATACTGAATTTTTTTTAAAAATGATAATATTAAGAGGGTCAAACCCCACGCGTATGAAAACCTATTCTTGATTTATTCAGAAAAACATAACATAGTTATTTCCGTGCGCTGTACAAAAGATATAGTTATATTCAATATTTTTCAAATCCCTTTGGTAGGATGATAGGTAAGAGTGAGATCTAGAAGTTTGGTTTTTTTTGTAATTTTCTGATGAGTATTTTTTTCTATGATTTTTTGAAGTCACCACATCCTAAAAATTTTGTACCTGTTCGTGTGTTGGGCATAACTTGCATCAAAATAATTGAAAATGAAAACTTTTTTTTAAAGTGTATAGAATCAAGTGTAGAACAATAATATGTAATTTATTTGTAATTTGGTTAAGTATATCAAAAGTTATTTAAAAAATGGTAGACATATATCTGTGAGGACTGTCAAGTCACTGGTAAAGAAAATTAAAGTTTACTATGCTAATGTTGTCCAAAAATAGAAAATTTTATATGGTTAGAAAGCTAAGAAGACGTATGAGATTATGGTGAAAATTATAGAGCTAGCCTCTTGAAAAATTGTAAACCTAATGAAGATAAAGTCAAGAATTCATCTTACAAGATGAAAAAATGTCTAAAAGAACAAAAATAGAGTGAAAATGAGCCTCCAAGCCTTTGGGTCATTTTCCAAGCCTCTTCCCAAGCCATTACTCGATCGGGTTTCTAAATTTAAAATAACCCGATCGATTTATGAAAATAAAAAAGTACTTTTTCAACTCCTACATAACCCGATTGGGTTCTGGAGAATAAAATGCATAATTTTCACTTATTCAAAACCCGATCGGGTTTTGAAGAAGTAAAAATTATGCATTTTATTCTCCATAACCCGATTAGTTTATGAAGAAATTAAAATAGGCTTTCCTCTAGAAGCCATAACTTCCACATATGGAGTCCAATTGACTCCGTTCAAAAAGAGTAGGAAATATCTTGAGACAATTTAACACATGATTAACCTATGATCATCTTTAGTCATCAACATTTTTTTTGCCATCCATTTGAATTAAGTAAGGTATAAAATAGGTACTCTTTATTTCCCATACATGCAATATATATGAAAATAAGTATTCTCTCTCTCTCTCTCTCTCTTACGATCATCTTTAGTCATCAAAATTTTTTCTTCCATCCATTTGAATCAAGTAAGGTATAAAATAGGTACTCATTATTTCCCATACATACAACGTATATGAAAATTAGTAGAGAGAGAGAGAGAGCATACTAATTTCCTATACATTGCATGTATGGGCAATAATGAGTACCTATTTTATACCTTACTTAATTCAAATGAATGGAAAAAAATATTGATGACTAAAGATGATCGTAGGTTAATCATGTGTTAGATCATCTCAAGATCTTTCCTATGTTTTTTAAACAGATTCAATCAGAATCCATATGTGGAAGTTATGGCTTCCCAAGAAAAACCTATTTTAATTTCATCATAACCCGATCAGGTTATGGAGAATAAAATGCATAATTTTTACTTCTTCAAAACCTGATTGGGTTTTGAAGAAGTGAAAATTATGCATTTTATTCTCCAGAACCCGATCGGGTTATGTAGGAGTTGAAAAAGTACTTTCTTCTTTTTAGAACCCGATCAGGTTATTTGTAATTTAGAAACCCAATTGGGTTCTGAGATAGATTGATTTTTTTTATAATATTTTATAGGCTTGGTTACCAATCCTAGAACAATTTTGAGTTTTCAATAACCCGATTGGGTTATATGAAATTTGAATTTTTTAAAAAGATGTGTCCACTTTTTTTACTCACAACTTGGTGCACATACCCCACTATGAAGTCCTATAATGCTCTTCATCCCTTTCTATCTTCTTAGATTTGCCAATCAACTGGATCAACCTCTCTTTTTTATAACCTATAATTAGGTTAAACTTATACTTCTCTGATTAGGTAGCTCGAGCTTTTTCTGCTTAATCATCATCATAGATCTTAGGGTTTGGTCATATCCAACGAATCCTTCCAACATTTTGTTCTCCTTATATCTCGTAGAATACATCTCAAAACTCCTTGAATCTATACATAAAAATGGTTAAACATATATTAAATGCTCATTTAATTCTCCACAACGATCATCCTTATCTTAAGTACACTTTACATATCCCAAGAATTCCACTATGTCAGCTAGGATGTCAAATCTTCTCAAACTGTCAAAATAATCACACTCGATCATCATTGGGTTATTTTTCTCGGGCATCACTAGATAACTCAGTAATTACTGGCGCTCAGTAAATATTGATGCTCGGTCGACACTATATTTCCTCAGCATGTACTGGCGCTCGGTCGACACTCGCATAACTCGGCACAAACATAATTTCCTTAATCTTCTTCTTTTTTACTCAGTCAATTCTAAACTGGTAGTCTTCCAATCTTCACTTGGTGTTAAAGATAAGCAACATATTACCTTGCCAAGGTGCAATCTCATCAAGTACCCATTTTAGTTTCTCATAACTCAACTATTTCACTAGGTCTTCTTGTTATCTCCTCTTTTCAAATCTTCTTCATCAATCAATTTATATGGCACTTTACAAGATAGAAAGTGTCTTACCAGTTAATGTTTGACATCAATGGCAATATAACAATTGTTTCAATTGTAGTTTCCAACACTTGGAAGGCATTGAAGCTTGGTTCCAAACTTGTCCAAGATGGATTTTTTGGATTATTGGTAAAGGTAACAAAGCTCTCTTTTGGTCTGATGATTGGGATTAACATCGACCATTCATTGAGGAATTCCATACCTTTCTTCTATTCAAAAGGGTCATGGAATCGAGAGGTTGGATCAAGATTAAGAGCTATTTGAATACCAACCAAATTCAAAATTTAAATATAAACAATTTAAATAGCTTCATGAATGGCCTATCCCCATTCCTCCCAAGTTTGTAGTTATTATTGAGGATATTTTGTTTGATTGAATTCTCATTGGTAATAATTTTGATGATGAAATTTCTTATGGGGCTGGTCAAATTGGTACTTTTACTGTCAAAGTTGGTTATTAGACTCTTCTAGATTTGCAACCCCAATGTAATCACTCTCGGTGGGATTTTTCAAGATCTGGTACTGAAAAGGATGACCTAAAGTCAATATCTTTACTTGTCTATTGATACACAATGACATCCTTACATCTAAGAATCTAAAATGCAAAGGGTTCATAGGCCCATCTAGGTGTGTCTTATGCAATGACCAAGAAGAAAATTTCAAGAATTTGATGTTTGATTGTCCTTTTACTTATAGTAAGATCTAGGAAATATGTTTTTCATCATTTAAAGTCAGGAATTACAAATATATGAACAAAAATTAAATTTTGGACAAATGGAAATGTAAAAGATTCAGATCCAAAGCTTTGAGTTTGGGTTGGACTTTGGGTTTGAACTTCATCTAGTGGCTGATTTGGATCAAGTGGAATAACAGAGCTAGAGGTTCATGCTAGAGGTTCAATTATCCTAAACTGAACCTAAACCCAAACCTAAACTGAACCTAAGTCATTATCCTATGTAAGGACAATTATCTCATTATTCTATCCTATTGGATCCGTCAAGATGACAAGTATCTAATCACCCTGGTTTGAGTATGTAGTTTTGGCTTGGTAGTTTTACCTGTTTTATCTTGCCTAGTGGATACATACATATATGCATGTCTCTTAGTACATACTGATGCATTTAGAAATTAATATTAAATTATTACTTAAGTATTATTATGTGTATTAAAGCTTTCTAGTGGTAATAATATTAAGGTAATAAATATATATTGGTGGTGCAGGAGCACCTAGGCTATCCCTAAAGTCTTAGTAAAATTTTGGCTTGTACTAACTCTAGCTAAGTCAGTAGCTTTTCAATTTGACCTTATTAGGTCTTGCAAAGTGTGTAACTAGATGGATTAGTAGTTAGTGCTCAATCCAATCTAGTTTTTATTTCTTTCTAGGAGTTAGTGTTTGTTTAGGCCTAAGATGGGAAAATGGTTTCAAAGTGTCTAAAATTATTTGATGCTTGGGAGAGGATAGATTAGTTCCTAAAATGGTTCCTAGATTCTTTCTACACCATTCTAGGTCGAATTGAGACCCACAATCATAACTATGCAAGAAGTTGCAAAAGTTGTCATAAAGTTCCTTAGCAACTTTTAATGTTGCATGACAACAAATGGCAAAAATGGATTCCCTACGAGGAGACATTATGGGTAGTTTCCATAATGTCCTATAATAATGGGAATGGAATGTTTAGGCTAGGAATATCCCATTTCCTGAGGCATGGTGTGATGTAGTAAGAATTTTGAAGTGAATAGAAGCTTGGTATTCTTGTTTTCGGCAATAGTCAACTTGTTTTGAGTGAAGAAGTGTTTTAATAGATTGAACAACTTGTTCCAGTGTTGGATCCATGTGGTAGATTTAGTTTTAATACTTTTTCATTCAATGGAAAATTTTCTTTGAGTAGAGTAGATTGGTTTTGTAAATTGTTTTGAAACTAGTATAGTTGTTGTAGGAGATAGAGTGATTTTGGTTTCATGGCTCCCCCATAGAATCCAACTGAGGAAATCTTCAGGGTGTGGATGAATATGGTAGGGGAGCCTTTTTATAGTGTAAATACTCAAGTAGGAGGTCTGGAGAGCCATTTTTCTAATTTTAAAGTCATGCCCCAGGCGAACAATGAGTGTAATGTTATGTGTATGATAGGGAGAAATTTGAGTGCATGTGCAAGGGAGTGTTTGAGAGATTCAAACCAAGTGTGGTTTTAGAAGTCTTAAGGTCCTATAGATCCCTAACAAAGAGCTTAGGTCTTTTCCAATCCATATAGATATATTTCTAGGTAGAAATCAGTGGATTGCATATTTTGAACCAAATTAGCCCTATTTGCCCTATATTATAGCATACTACGGTACGGATGACCTAGGAACTTAAGACCTCAAAAATATTTTAGGTCTTGGAAAAGGGTATCTAGATCCTAAGTTTTTTTTTGGTGTTACTTGGGATTTTTAGGAAATAATCCATAAAAATCCTCTGGATATGGCTAATTGTGCAATTAGGCCTAATAGGACCAAATGGGGAATCAATCTTGAACTCGACTGATTGGAGTTTGAAGACCCATTCCAATGGATTTGGAAAGATATCAAAGGGATTTTTTATGGTTGACACAACCCTTGAATCATTTATGAAGTCTATATGAAGGATTTGTACTTGGAATCCTCCAAGTTAGTGTGAAGAATTGAGACGCAATTATTGATAGTTGTCCTTCAAGGTTAAGAATAAGGTGAATAACTCTTGGAGTGGAGTTAGGATAGTCTTAGGCTTGGAGACTTAAGACTATTGGGGTCCTAGAAGTGAGATTGGGATCCTAAAAAGACTAGGACAAGTGGAGTCCTTAGTAGATTTTGTGTGAGTACACCTTGGAGCACTTCCATCAGATTGGTATCAGATCTTGTTTGATTAGGCTTGTGGTGAATGTTCCAACTAGAAGAGTCAGTAGGAGAGTCTACAATGGTGAGAGAAGAAGGTAGATGAGAAATAAGAAGAGAATAGATTACTCAGAGATAGATTAGCTCAATTAGAGAAAAAGGTAGATTAAGTGGATGTGAAGAAAAAAGAAGTAAAGGATAAGGTTGAAGGGAAAGGCAAGGAGATTGCCATAGATGATGAAGAACCTGAAGCTTACCCTACCCTTAATGAGGAACCATTATTGAAATCATTAAATTCTATGATTGGTAAAGTACTAGAAGGAGTTCCTATATTTAATGGAAAGATGGAACCAGAGGTAGTCCTAGATTGGATAGAAGGACTAGAAAATCACTTTGAGTGTGATGGCATAACTGGGGATCAAAAGGTGAAAGTTGCTAAAGCCAGACTAAGAGGGTCTCCACTCACTTGGTGGAAGTTTATCCAAGATGAGAGAGAGAGAGAAGGAAGGAAAGAAGCACATTTATACATGGAAGGCTATGCTTTCAAAGGTCAGAGATGTTTATGTCCCTGAGGATTATGAAATGCAATTGCATAAAAGAAGACAAAGTCTAAGGTAGAAAGACTTGGATGTGAACTCTTACACTGAAGAGTTTCAAAGGCTTTGCATGAGGTCTAGAGTTGCAGAAGATGAGAAGTTGAAGGTAGCTAGATACCTTAATGGTCTCAAGTGGACCATATAAGATGAAATGAGTCTCTTGACTCTTGATACTATTTAGAAATGCCACCAAATTGCAATCAAGGTAGAAGAGAAGCTAAGAAAGAAACAAGATTCTAGCACCACCAGAAGTAGAGGAAAGGGAAAAGATAATAGAGGACAAAGAGGTGGATATGGTGGAAGTTCTGAAAAAAAGAGTCAAGGAGAGACCAAGCTTACTAAGAAGCAAGAAGGAATCTCAAAAAGAGGAAACTCCAATAGAGGAAGGAACTCTAGTAGTAGTTGGAGAGGAAGAAGCAATAGCCAAGGTAGAGGTAACTATTTTGCAAACATGAAATGTTACCACTGCAACTAGATGGGACACCTGACATATAGATGTCTAGAGAAAGACACCACTTCCCAAGGAAGTCATAAAAGGGTAAACTATGTTCAAGAGGATACTAGTGGTGGAGGTAAACACCCTGAAGTACCCTTAGAGTCAGAAGAAGATGAGAACTTAATGATGAGGAGAACTCTGATTAAGGAGCTAGTGAAAGAGGAGCCTAGTCAAAGGAGATCACTGTTTAGAGTGAAATGCAAGATGATGGGTAAAGTTTGCAGAGTCATTATAGACTCAGGGTCTACTAACAACATAGTGTCAGAGGAGGCAGTCAACAAGTTGAAGATGAAAAGAATACCCCACACCAATCCATATAAAGTTACTTGGTTGAACAAAGGACAACATTTCCTTGTCAATGGGCAAGCTTGGGTGGATTTATCCATTGGGAGATACAAGGATAAGGTGTTGTGTGACATCCTACCTATGGATGTATGTCACCTACTCCTTGGTAGGCCATGGAAATTTAACCGACAGATCATGCATGATGGAGCAAAGAATTCTTATTCTTTCAAGAAGGACAATGTGACATTTAAGATACAATCACTATTGGAGGATTGAGAAGTAAAGACATTAGGACCCAATGTTCTCATGGTTAGTGAGAAGGAGTTATTAGAAGCCTTAGAAGAAGGAGATGGAGTTGGTTTTGCACTTGTGTTGAAGCCAAGAGAAGAAATTGCAAACAAAACATTCAAGAAGACAGAGTTGCCAAAGGAAGTGCGGGAGATGTTGCAGAAGTATGAAGGCATTGTCAGTGATGGAAAACCATCAACCCTAACCCCTAAGAGGATTGTAAGCCATCAAATAGAATTTATCCTAGGAGCTACCCTTCCTAATAAGGCAGCTTATAAAATGACTTCTCAACAAAATGAGGAAATAGCTAGATAAATCCAAGAACTCCTAAGCCAAGGTCTCATTTGGAAAGCATTAGTCCTTGTTCTGTACCCACTGTCTTAGCACCCAAAAAGGGAGGAACATGGAGGCTATGTACTAACTCAAGAGAAATAAAAAGGATAACCATTATGTATATGTTCTCTATCCCTAGGATAGAAGACCTAATGGATTGTCTAGGAGAAGCCAAGTTTTTCACAAAGATTGACTTGAAGAGTGGATACCACCAAATCATAGTTAATGAAGGGGATGAATGGATAATAACCTTCAAAACCACAGAAGGACTATATGAGTGGCTTATAATGCCATTTGGGTTATCCAATGCCCCATCTACATTCATGAGATTAATGGAAGAAGTACTTAAGGACTACACATGCAAATTTGTGGTAGTATACTTAGATGATATACTCATCTATAATAAGACAAGAGAAGAACACCTCATACATTTGCAAATAGTTTTCAAGAAGCTACATGAGGAGAAGTTGATGATCAACTTGGAGAAATGTGAATTCATGAAACAAGAACTAGTATACCTTGGGTTTGTACTATCTCTAGGCAATGTAAAGATGGATCCAAGTAAGGTGGATTCCATTCTCAATTGGCCTACTCTAAGAACATCAAATAAGGTAAGAATTTTTCATGGCTTAGCACAATATTATAGAAATTTCATAAAGCAATTCAATGCAATTTGTGCTCCTATGTTAGATACTATCAAAGGTGGGATGAAAACTAAGTTTGTGTAGAATGAGCGAGCTAACCATGGATTTGAGTTATTAAAGAAAAATATTGCTACTCAACCAATCCTGATTTTGCCAAGCTTTGAGAAGCTATTCATAGTGGAATGTGATGCCATCAATGTAGCTATTGGTGCTCTCTTGAGACAAGAGGGAAGACCAGTGGCTTTCCACTCTGAGAAACTAAGTGAAGCCAAGAATAAGTACTCTTCTTATGACCTAGAGATGTATGCTCTAGTCCAAGCACTAAAGAAGTGGAGGAACTAATTGATTTCAAAGGAGTTTGCAGTCTTTTCAGACAACCAAGCACTGAGTTTCTTGAATTCACAAGATAAGCTCAGTCATAAACATATGAAGTGGGTAGAATAATTGAAGGCATATAACTTCAACATTAAGCACAAGAAGGGATTGTAGAATAAGGTAGTAGATGCCCTAAGTAGAAGAGCCCTGACAGTACAAGAGATACACATGCAGAGAATGGGTATTGAAAGCTTCAAAGACCTATATGTAGAAGATGGAGACTTTGTAGACATATACAAGGTATGTCAAGAATACAAGAATCATTTTCATAGTGAATTCTCTGAATATACCTCACAGAGTGATATTTTGTTTAAAGGAAGTTAGTTGTGTGTTTCTAGAGGGTCTATTAGGGAAAATTTGATACAAGAGATGCACAATGGTGCACTTAATGGGAATTTTGGTGTCAATAAGACCCAAGAGTTAGTTCAGAGGTTTTACTTTTGGCCTAAGATGAATTTGGACATTAGGAAGTATGTAGAAAGTTGTGTTATATGTCAGAAAGAAAAAGGTACATCTTCTAATGCAGGCCTTTACCAACCTCTTCCCATCCCAAGTATACCATGGGAATGTTTGAGCATGGATTTTGTAGTGGGATTTCCAAAGACCAAACAGGGAATGGATGGCATTTATGTTATTGTGGATAGATTCAGTAAGATGGCACACTTTGTACCCTACAAGATAGTCCATGATGCCAGCCAAATAGATCACCTATTCTTCAAGGAGGTAGTCAGAATACATGGGTTACCATTGAGCATAATGTCAGACAGAGATACCAAGTTCATGAGTCACTTTTGGAAGACCCTATGGAAAAATTTAGGAACAAATTTATCTTTTGGGTATGCATACCATCTGCAGACTGATGCTCAAACTGAAGTAGTTAATGGGAGTCTTGGTAACCTCCTAAGTTGTTTAACTAAGGAGTATGGTCAAGTTTGGGACCAACTCATTGGACAGACAGATTATTCTTAGAATGAAACTGTGAATAGGACTACTGGTAAGAGTCCTTTTGAAATATTTTATGGCCTACACCCTAGAGGCATATTTGATCTCAGAGATTTGAAAGATGGAGCCAAGGGTAGTGGCCATGTAGAAGATTTTGAACATTCTATGCAAGAAGTGCATGAGCCACTCAAAAAGACATTGACTAAAAATACAGAGAAGATAAAGAGCAAAGTGGATGAGAGGAAAAGTGATGTCTAATTCCAAGTTGGGGATCTAGTGATGGTACATCTCAACAAGGAAAGATTGTAGAAAGGAGTGCCCCATAAGTTAAAAATGAGAAGAATTGGCCTATGTACTATACTGGCCAAATATGGCACCAATGCATACAAGGTGGAGCTACTAGAAGATAGTGGTTTATCTCCGGTGTTCAATGTGGTAGATTTGGTTTTGTACAAAGGACCAACCGTAGATCCAGACCAGAGCCTTATAGAGGTCATACAAGAGGTAGAAGACCTAAATTTGACCCCTACTCTACCTCAGAAGGTAGAGAAGATACTTGAATCGAGAGCCTATAAGAAGACCAAATAGAGAACCTGTTATGAACACTTGGTTAAGTGTTATGGAAAAGAAGATGCAGAGGAAACTTGGGTCAAGGAGACTAAATTCAAGAAGTTGGGAGTGGATTCCCACTTACTCAATCCAAGGGTGGATTGAAGTCTTTTCATTTGGGGAGGATGATACAGGAGCACCTAGGCTATCCCTAAAGTATTAGTAAAATTTTGGCTTGTACTGACTCTAGCCAAGTTAGTAGATTTTAAATTTAACCTTAGTAGGTCTTGCAAAGTGTGTAACTAGATGGATTAGTAGTTAGTGCTTAATCCAATCTAGTTTTTGTTGCTTTCTAGGAGTTAGTGTTGGTTTAGGCCTAAGGTGGGAAAATGGGTTCAAAGTGTCTAAAAGCCTTTGAGGCTTGGGAGAGGATAGATTAGTGCCTAAAATGGTTCCTAGATTCGTTCTACGCCATTCTAGGTCAAATTGATACCCACAATAATAACTATGCAAGAAGTTGCAAAAGTTGTCATAAAGTTGCTTAGCAACTTTTAATGTTGAATGACAACAAATGGCAAAAATGGATTCCGTAAGAGGAGAAATTATGGGTAGTTTCCATAATGGCCTATGATTGTGGGCATGACATGTTAAGGATAGGAAGATCTCATTTCCTGAGGCATGGTGTGATGTAGTAAGAATTTAGAAGTGAATAGAAGCTTGGTATTCTGGTTTTCTGCAACAGTCGACTTATTTTGAGTGAAGAAGTGTTTTAATGGATTGAACAGATTGTTCCAATGTTGGATACATGTGGTAGAGTTATTTTTAAGACTTTTTCATGCAGTGGAAATTTTTTTTTGAGTAGAGTAGATTGGTTTTGTAAATTATTTTGAAACTAGTATAGTTGTTGTAGGAGAGAGAGTGATTTTTGGTTTCATGGCTTCCCCATAGAATCCAACCATAGCAATCTTTAGGGTATGGATGAATATGGTAGAGGAGCCTCTGTATAGTGTAAATAATCAAGTAGGAGGTTTGGAGAGCCAGTTTTCTAATTTTAAAGTCATGCCCTAGGTGAGCAATGAGTGTTCAGTTAGGTGTATGACAGGGAGAAATTTGAGTGCATGTGCAAGGGAGTGTTTGAGAGATTCAAACCAAGTGTGGTTTCAGAAGCATTAAGGTCCTATATATCCCTAATAGGGAGATTATATCTTTTCCAATCCATCTAGATAGATTTATAGGTATAAATCAGTGGACTGCATATTTTGAACCAAATTAGCCCTATTTGCCCTATATTATAGGATACTACTGTACGAATGACCTAGGAACTTAAGACCTCAAAAATATTTTAGGTCTTGGAAAAGGGTATTCGGATCCTAAGTTTGTTTTTGGGGTTACTTGGGAGTTTCAGGAAGGAATCTAGAAAAACCCTCTTAATAGGGCTAATTGTGCAATTAGGCCTAATAGGACCAAATGGAGTATCAATCTTGAACTCGACTGATTGGAGTTTAAAGACCCATTCCAATGGAGTTGGAAGGATATCAAAGGGAGGTTTTTATGGTTGAAACAACCCTTTCAGCATTTATGAAGTTGATATGAAGGATTTGTACTTGGAATCCTCCAAGTTAGTGTGAAGAATTAAGACACAATTATTGATAGTTGTCCTTCAAGGTTAAGCACAAGGAGACTAACTCTTGGAGTGGAGTTAGGATAGTCTTAGGCTTGGAGACGTAAGACTACTAGGGTCCTAGAAGTGAGATTGGGATCCTAAGAAGACTAGGAAAAGTGGAGTCCTTAGTAGAGTTTGTGTGAGCACACCTTGGACAACTTCCATCAATTGGGTATGTGCAAGATCATGAGGGGCCAAACTATGCCCTTAATTGGCAATGAAAAATCAGCAAATTAGGGCTAGTCAAATTGACGTAAAAATTTGAACTAGCTATTAACCTAATATAAAAAAGTTGTAAGAATAGAATATGTAGTAAATTGAATGTAGTTTCTAAACTACTAGGCATTTTCTGAAAAAAAAAATATAATATGATTGGTGAAAAGTATAGATTTCAATGCAGTAGTACAAAAATTTTAGAAAAAAATAAGAAGTAGGTGTATGTCTGACCACCTTAATCATAATCAAATGATAATATTTTTTTATAATATTTTATATACAAGTAGTAGAGTCATGCCCGGATGTGATGCATATATTTTTTGTAATTTTGTACCAAAAAAAATTTTAATTATGAATTTTTTGTTACAACGTTTTCAAAATAAAAAAACTCTCGTGTCTGACCACCATAACTCATTAAAAACTTTACAAAATTCAAAAAAAAAAAATTCCTTATAGTAGTTGAAGCATAGTATGTGACGCATTTTTCGGATTTTAAAAATGTTATACCATTTGAAAGTTATAGTTGTTTTTCAATCAGTATATAAATCAACACTTTAGAGGTAGCTCAATTAGAAAATAGCTAATAATTACCTACCGAATTCAAAATTTGATAGCAATTATATCAATAGAAAGTTGATAATCTCCTTAAGATACCCTTGTCATTTCATCAAATTTGGGTGAAAAAAAAGTCATCAGCGACATGGTAGAAGTCTGGATCTCAGAGAAACAGGGGGAAAACACATTTTTGTGACATTTTTAGAGTTGACCATGTAGGTTCGGTGGACAAAGCAATACCAAGCGTAATCGAGTACCCAAAAATGACGACATAATTTTGATTTTTAAATTTTCCCTCTCCTTTCTCCCTTCTAATTTTCCCTCCCATTTCTCCCTCCTTCATATGATATATTATATATCAAAAATTATATATTAGATTATGTATTATATATATTAAATATTATATAATATCTATTATATATTAAATATTATATAATA
>MU223807.1:794375-878017 GCA_018584345.1 Thuja plicata | reverse complement strand
GCTCTCACCTTTTTGAGCATAGAAGGGTTTCTGCTTTTTCTGTTGTTGGCTTCAATCTTTGCAACAGGTATTTTGCATGCAGGTGTTCTTGGCAAGCTGTGAAGTTGGATTTATCAACTTCTACAGAAATGAATGATATTAATGTGCAAGAGACTTAATAAAAAAATATTTGATCTAATCCAAGTGAGAAAATTTATGTATAAGGGAATGGGAAAGAATTTGAATGCACCTAGAAATGAAATAGAAGAATTGAGTTTTCAGACCCAAATTCCCTACTGTCGGAGTCCCAAAATGACATGTAATTGTAGATCCGAGACCTAGAGGTTGTAACCTGGCTTCCAACCAACTATGGGATCAAAATGTAGGGTACATGTCAGAAATGGTTACATGTACCTAGGACATGTCGGGAATTGGTGACTTGTCCTTGATGTTTTTGCCTAAATTTTTCAAATATTGTCTGATATTTCCTAATCTTTCTAGATCTTGTCTGACAGCTCTGTAACCTATTCCTACATATATAAAAATAGTTAAAAATACTGGCTAAAGGGTTTTCCTTAGTCAAACCCCTATTTAGGAATCAAACTTTAAAATGAAATGAAATTGCATAAGGAAAGATGAAGTAGAAGATAGATCTGAATTACCTCATGCCTTGATAACACAATGTTTCTCTGGATATGACCACAAATGTTAATTCCATAGTTTTAACTTCACAAAAAAACAAAAGGAAATCATGCAAGAAAAACCTAGGACGATGGATGTTGTAGTTTTACACAATTATTGATGAAGAGGGAGAATAATTCTTTGAAGGCTTGAAGATTTGGATGCTTGAGGACCTTGAGAATGCTCTTGAAATCTAATTTCTTGATTGATTATTGATCATGAATTATTGCACTTAATAATGGATACAAAAATGAGGAGAGATAGAATTTTTTTATACTCAATCCATCATTTCATGGGTTAAAATTAATAAGGCTGACCACGGGACAAGATTTCCCTCCAAAACCTTGGCATAGACCTCTAGGCCAAATTTGGGCCCCACTCCTTGAGGACATGTCACTAATGGCGACATGTATCTTTGAGAATGAGCCTAGATTTGATTTGGGTTCCAGGAATATAGGACATATGCAATATTTTTTAGTATAGCTCATTATGGGGTCGGGATAGGTCATGAAGGTCACAAATAAGTATATAGGGCCTAGGTGATGAAATAAATTATTTGATTGTCCAGGAAAAAGAGAGGAGCACACTTATAAATATGAGCCAACCTTGAGTTTTGAAGAAATTGAATCAATATAGGACTTATAATGTTAATTTAAAGGTCCAATGAGCTTAAGGAGAATGCCAAGTCAATGTGGGAACCCATACATACTAAAATGGGGCTAAAATGAGCATTAAATTAAGGGTGCTTACTTTTTGGGGATAAAATGAGAACCTAATTAAGGGTGCTTACTTTTTAGGATGATACATAGTTAAATAGTTATTTCAACCAAAAGTGCAAGGTCAAAGGTGACTGGAGTCACCCTTGACCAATTGGTCACCCCTAACCTTCATGGTCGCCCTTGACCTCCTATTTTGGGCTGAAATTCGATGTGCAAGTTAGCCTTTATTTTTCCTTCCCAGATCTAGTCTCAAAAGTATTTTCTCAGTGCACAGTCTATTTTTAGATGCATAAAACTATTTCTCTCTCCATCTTGCATTATATATTTTTAATTACATAGTCATCTTCCATAACAATGAAGGATAACTGCATCCACTCAGCTTTTGAGCATCCTTGAGACTAGTAGAGCATTAGGATATTAGTGTGAGCTTCCTATTTTATCCATCCATCCTAGTGAATGCACCTCTCTCTCTCTCTCTACTCTTTTCTTACCTTTTTCTACCTATATCTCATCTCTCTTACTCCATCTTTCTCTCACTATTTTTAGAACACAGTAGAATATTTATAGGGGGTTGAATCAATATTTACTTAAACTCAAACAATTCTATTAGCTATTTAAATATCAAATAATATTTTCCAAAGAGAAGAATTGAAAACAAGGCTGCATGCACCACAAAATCTCACATAAGGACACCAAATGTTATGTGGAAAACCTAATAAGGTAAAAATCATAGTGAGAGTTATCTCACAATATATGAACAAGTATTACAACATTATTTTAGGACTGTAATCCAAGGAAACAATTACTCCCTGAAGAATTGATGGCAATGCCAATAGAAGATCACTTCTCTCTATAAATAATGTCTTTACAATAAATGGAAAAAATAAACTTGAACTATTATAACATTGCATCTATAATATGTAAATTTTGTAGTCTCATTTTTTGCAAAATTCTCCAATTGATTCAACTCATACACATGACAAAAGATTGTATCTTCTATATATACCCTCCACAACAATTCAAAGCACCAACTAGGTCAACTCCAAGATAGATTTTAATCAAAATAATTTAACACTTTACCCATCGACCTCAAACACATGAAACATGAATATAATGAGTCTCAGATCAACCCAACACATAACAAGGTCCAAAAATATTATAACACATTCTTCAAATCAAATACAATTGATCAAGACCAAACTGCAAGTGAATGAAACAAGTAAGTTGGCCCAATAAAAACTTCACCAAACCTACCAAATCTATAAATTTGTGCTACAAAGGAGAGACCAATAATAGCATCCAGGTCAAGATTTGAGTAATGTAGTCTTTGTACAATATCCCTACAACCTTTGTTGGACACCTTTGGATGGTAGAGGGTAAATTAGCATGCACAAAATGTAAACATATACCAAACTGACCTCAAACCTAAATCAAATTCTATCCCAATCCCAAATGAATTTGAACTGGAACTCTAAAACTAACTAAGCATATTCTAAGTGAAATAAGATACTTATAATGGTGGACAAAGTGTTAAATGCATAGTCTTAAGAATAGAAAAATTTGATCATCTATTTGAAAGCAAAGTTTTATTAAATTCTATTACTGAGTTGTAGGTTTTATAACATTGAATTTCTAGCATGTATATTTGTCTTGTATGTAAGTTATCAATTTCTTATCAATTGATCAATGCAATGTGGTCCTTACATCTCCAAAAACTATTTGATCCTATTGTAAAGGATAAAAATGGATGAATTCGATATAGTGGTGTGTTCATTAACATAAAATCCCTTACATTTAAATATGTTGTGTTTATTATTGTTATGGGGGTAAATAAGATGCTCTCCTTCTATCCTTGAATATGCAAATGAAAGATCCAAGTTGATTAACCTAAAAGAAAGGATCAATGAATAAATAAATCAATCATTTAGAAACAAGGATAAGGAAGGAAGATCTTAAGTACCCGGGTTTGATTAATTTGAATGTAGAATAGATTTAGATAGATTGAAAACCTTAATTGAATTGAATAGGAGAAATGCACTAACCTTGAAATATTGCAGATCAAAGAATGCTGTTTTCTGAAGCCTGTGTTGAGTTTCTGGAAAATCCAAAACTAGATCTGGAAAAGAAACACAGAGACGGACAAAACCCATAAATATTTTTCTATTCTGAGACAGTTATGATTTGTACCCTCAAGTCAATGTCACCATTTTCTAGAATTTCTGATTGTGCCTTAGGTCACAATCGACCTAAAAAGTCTCAGACTGAAATTCTATTTTTGGATCCTGGAAGTTTGCCGAAAAGGGTATCTGAATCTACGTCTTGATCTTCTGTTCCAAATTTGTTCCTTCAAGAAAAGGGGGTTTGTTTGTTGGGGGAGGGGTTTTCCTTAGTCAAACCCTGATTTAGGATTTAACCTTGAAATCAATAATTGAAAAGAATGCTTGCAAGTAGTAGAAGTAAATCTAATAATGAAGCTATGATATTCAAATAGATATGCAATGGTATTTCAAATGTAAACAAGTATGTGAAGATGAAAGCTTGGACTTAATTAAAGAAACCATAAACCTCCATGATTGTATGCTTGGAATCCACCTTGAAGGGAGAATGAATGAGTGTTGAGGATGTCCAAAGGATCTTGAAGGAAGATCACACCACCATGATGTCTAGATCTAGGATTTGAATGATGAATCTTGAATGCTTGAACCTAATCCCTTCAAAGTCTTGAAAACTTGAATCCTTGATCTTCAATGGTGAACTTGAATTCTTGAGAGGAAGACTTGAATGCTTGAGAGGAAGAATTGAACACTTTGAGAGCTTGAAAACATGTAGAAAAAATTGATGCTTGAACATTTTGCTTGACTCATATGGCTTATGACCGATTGTTAGAATTCATGCTTCCCATGACTTAGAGAAAATGAGAGGAGAACAACTTCCTTTAATAAGAAACTAGGGCACAATCATCTAGAGGTCGGCATAGGAGAATTAAATTCCAATTAAACCCATGCCCCTAGAAGAGGACCCATATTAAATATAATTTAAGATTTGCCACTTTGGAACCCAAAACAGCTGACCCGGAAGCGGGAAATGAATTTGTGATGACCTCCGGCAGCCGACTGGCTTCCATATTTGAAAGGGGGACCCAATTCAAGGTCGAGGTCATCCTTGACCTAGGTCAAGGTCAAGTTCGACCTTGACCCAGGGGGTCAGGACCCCTGGAAAATATGCCAGATGGGATGGGAGGTGCATGGAGAGGCCCAATCAAGGTCCTAAACAGACACAGAAGTAAGAGAGGATGCAGAAATGAGGGGACAGTATGATGGTGGTCAAAAACATCCCCTAAGGAGGGCTAAACATTCTTAACATGGAAGTTCTTCTATTTTAAGATGATACACCTATAGATTTCATGTCTATTTTATGTATATATATATACTTCTAAAATTGGACTTTTTTTAGTAATCTGATATTTTTACTTATGCTTTCTTTAGCTATTTTAAAAATAGTAAATCTTTTCATTTGTTCATATTTATGAATGCTAAGGACAACTATTTATCTAAGAATATCTTGCATAATAAACTACTATGATATTTCTATAAAGATTTAACTGTGTAATTTTTGAGTCAAACTCATTGACCCATGTTTCATGAGTAGTGGTTCACAAGAACCCATCTCTCATGAGAGTGGATAGAACACTTAACACTCATTTCATCTAGGTGATACTCACAGAGGTGAAGCACTATGACTTCCTGCGAGATCACCCCATCTCAATACTACTCCGACTCAAGTGTGCTTATCGACAGAGTTTCCTCCAAGGTTAAGCCCAATTTGCTTGAGAGATGGGTTCTTGTGAGCCACTACTCGTGGAACATGGTTCAATGATTTTGACTCAAAAACTACACACTTGAATACTGATAGCAATATCATAATTTTATTTATTGTGGAAAATATCTCATACTTAATAAATTATTGTTAAGCAGTATTCTTATGCATAGTTAAGAAAAATAAAATAGAAATGCTTCTTAAATAGAATAAATGTAGAAAGTTTCATTTAATCTAAATTTTAGTTTTAAAATAATTCCAGAACTAATTGTTGATTTTGTAGACACCTAAAATTCTCCTCGTATAATTAAAGAAATATTTATTTTATTTAATCATTAGAATCAAAATTCTTCAATTAATTGAATGGATATTTAGTATTTATTGAATTAATTCATTAGCCTCTTTCTCTTTTATTTAAATAAATATTTTTAATTTATTAATTAATCATTAGCCTTTTCCTCTATTATTCAAGTAAATATTTTTCTATACTTATTTAATTCATTAACTTTTTCTCTCATATAATTAAATAAATATTTATTATTTATTTAATTATCTAATTTCATATTTTCTCTATTAATTAAAAAATTAGTTATTATTTATTTATTTAATTCATTAGTCTTTTGTATTTATTTATTTATCTAATTTCCCACATGAATCAACTCTAAATTGGTACGCATAGGAAAAGTTTCATTTTTCTCTTTATTAGAATTTTTCTTCTTATCAATTAAATGAATGCTTTTATTTATTTAATTAATTAATTTATCTTTTTCTTCCCATCCCTTTATTGCATCTTGTGATGCATTACCACAAATTAATATTTTGTTCCTTCTCATTAATCTCATCCTTTATTTTGTATTAACCTCTTAATCTCCTTCATTCTCATTATCTCTTGCCTACCTTCTAATCTTAGTCATTCATATTTTAACCTCTTAATCTCAACCCTTAATTTTCATGAGGATTCAATACTTTTTATTTTCTAATTTCAACCAATCATTTCCACTCATATGGATCAACTCTAAATTCGTAGGCATACGACAAAAGTCACATGTCTCTTTATTTGTCCCTTTCCTCTCTTAATTAAATACATGCTTTTATTTATTTATTTAATTAATTCATTTATCTTTTTCCTCTCATGTCTCTCAATGCATCTTGTGATGTATTAGCAAAAACTAATAAGTTCCACATACCACTTAATCTCTTCCCTCAATTCCATATTAACTTAATATCTTTTATTCTCATTATTTTCTACCTACCCTATAATGTTAGTCATTCATATTGTAACCTCTTAATCTTAGCCCTTGATTTTAGTCATTTATATTGTAACATCTTAATCTCAACCCTTGATTTTGATGAGGACTTATGACAAATGCCTCTAAACCAGAAGTCATCCTTTGGCTGCAGGGGGATCCAGTCCGTCAAAGTCAACCCAGGGGTCGAACCTGGCCCAAACGCGCCTCTGGGGGTTTGAACCTTGGTGGATGGCAATGTCATACCATCATCCTCACCAATTGTGCCCAGCCAATTGAGCTACAACCCTTTGGCATAATATAAATTTAACTTTACTTAAAAATATAATAAAAAATATTTTATAGAGATAACAATAATAAAAAGACAAATGTCAAATTACAAGTAATTTTTAATTGTTTTTTAATAATAAGCTTGGCGAATTACTATTTATTACTTTGATTTTTCTCGAAATATAAGTATGCTACTTAGTAATTTGCCCCTGTAGTGGCCTGCACTTGCCGTAATTAGTTATAATTTTATATGTAAATTTAATTTTAATTTTATTATAAATATTATATATTTTAATTAATAGTTATATAATAAAAGTAAAATTATTATAGATTAAAAATTAAATAAGAATTTTTGTATAAAATGTGAAAAATTTAATAAATTATGTTTGTATATATTATAATTTCATTTGTATTGTTATAATTCTAAAAATTTAAAATATAGTTAAAAATTTTAAATGTAAGACCAAATTTAAAAAATAAATAATAGAGTTAATGAAATACTAAAATTACATAATATAACATATATAATATAGTACTTTTATATTATATATTATAGAATAATATATATTATATATTAGAAATTGTAATAATTATTTATAGCATATATATTAAAAAAATAATATAGTAAATTTATTTAAAATATATAATAGTTATATATTATAAATAATTGAATTTTTAAATGAAAATAGCATGTTTAGGGTAATATCTCATAAATATACTATATTGTAAATTAAAAGACCATTTTTAAATGATATATGAATTATATATTATCAAATTATGGTAACTATCCAAAAAAACAAATTTGGGAAGCAGACCAAATCGATTGAACCAATCATAATTGAAATAAGTAATTTATAGAATGTATTTAATTCATAAATAAATATTTAAACTTTACATATAGTTGGAAAGAAAAAAAATAATGATTTATGATTGGTTCATTGGTGTGAAACTAATTCACTATTCGTGCACAACTGAATGCAATAGTATATTGCCTACGGCAAGTACAATAATAGCGGTGATTACTGTTCGATTAAATCTTTTTTCATCAATACTAATTTGTTCTTTTATTTAATCAAGGAGGACAAATATTTAATATCCATGGTGATCATCCTAAGCAAAAACATTCTTCCACTATATAATAGAAATGAGCACCGCATTGCAAATATAGTTTACAAGAAGACATCATAGCAGAGGACAGACATAGCAGAGCGAGTAAAGAGATCACAATAACTTACAGCGGTGGAAAACTGAGGACAGAGGAAATAGAAACAATGATAGCTGATGCAGAGAAGTTTAAAGAGGAGGACGAAAGAGCCAAAAAGAAGAATCTGGCAAAAGGTAGACTGGAGAGCTATATTCAGAACATGAAAAGTAGGGTTACGGAGGCCAAGACCAAACATTTTATGAAGGCATATGATGCAGAAGACGTCCGGTCGACGCTGAATAGTGCTCAAGAATGCTTCGACAACAATGGGGAGGCGACGACGGCGACAGAGTTTGAAAATGAGTTGAAAGAGCTCCACTCTAATCCTTTTATCAGGAGGTTAGGACGTTATTGAATGCTTAAAATCTATATTTTATCTTCTTAGATAATAGTAGTATATTTAGTCTTTCTTTTAAAGCCATGATATACTCCGCAATTCCCTTGCAAGAGGAGATTTTGTATTATCTGTCGACTCAGGACAGAAAAGACATTGCGAGGTGTGATCGGTTTCCCATTTTTATTTGCCTTCTTAAAGCCCATGAATGATAGTTTTTCTACCAAAAAAATTGAAGTATATGGAACAATTCTATAATCTGAGAATGATATTTTTCAATCTAGAAATATTTCTTACATATTGTTTTTGCTTTTGTCTTTTATATTTTAATGTCCTCGAGAAAGTGAATTAGTCTTACCTGCTCTTGCTGCTCCAAATGCTGCATTCATTCAGAAAAAGATACAGCTCCAGGGCTGTTGGCATTGTAATTTCTCTTCACTTTGCATGAAGAATTGCATGGGCAACTTTTTAAATGCGAACATAGTTATTTTTGCATGAATTAGAACTAAGTGTTCTAAATGCAGACTGTTTGATCTCCGGTTTTGCATGAACATCCATGAAATCTCTTATTATTTTAATAGTTCTAAAATGTGTCCAAGACCTCTGTATAGAGAGGGAATTTGTAATCCATTGTTCATGTCTGATCTTTTGATCAGCTGATCCTTGATCAAGAAACTTTATATAAGTGCTGTGAATTTTATTTTTCAATCCTTCAATCGATATTAAAGTAAGCTTGCTGATTGTTCACACAGTGCAGAGTATCCTTGCTTTTATATTTTTTTGTTCACGAGTTCATCTCTGATTTAATTCTTCAGTATAGTGTAAACGCTGTTTATTTCTTTTCAATCTTTGAAGGGCATCATTCCATTCAGGAAGAAGCTCCAGCAATTTTATGCATAGTTGCCGTAAAATACGTAACTCACTTTGCAAATATCCATAAAAGTACAGTATGTTTTTCTTCATGGGTTCAATTAATCGGCAGAAGCTAAGCTCCAGACAAATCATCCATGCTATGTGTCTCATACTTGGATGTACAAATGTGAGCATATGTGTTGTCAGTATGTATGATGGAGGGTCGCCAATCATTTGGCGGTACCACGCCAGAAATCAGGCCATCGGGAGTCCTAACCGCCAGGAGTAAGCCGCCAACATCAGCTGTCACCATTAACCAGATTGACCGATGGAGTATTAGTAACTGGACCCACTAACCGTGGTTTATTAAGTGACATCTCACATGACTGCAACGACGACGTGTCAACAGATAATGTCACATAAAAGTGACGACGTGTGAACAGATAATGTCACATAAAAGTTGCGGTTCCAAGCATCAATTTGAAAATTTGGCATTCGGAGTTTTTTTATGGCAGCTTGGATTATCGCTATGGCAATTGGAGATTTCTTCTATTTTTGCAGAGGTGGAAGATTTGCAGATCTGGGAGCTTTAATATTTGGCCAGTCTGATCAAGCGAGGGAAGGCAATTTGCAGAAGATTTTGACTTGCAACATTGGAGGTAGGCTCAATATCTTGCACTGTTTTGTGCCCTGGATATGAATATTAACACTTATGTTTGGTATCGCTGCATGAATAAATAGAGTTTTCGCAGCAAAGAGGAGTACGATTTCGACAGTCATTTGCAGAAGATTTCGACTTGCAACATCCCACATATTTTGAGAATTTGGTTGTGTTTCTCGCCCTGTAATCATGTTTTTGGCGCTTATGTTTGGTAGTTGTGTGCGACTAAGCAGTGTTTTGGCCATGAAGTGGAATAAGATTTTGCACGACTGTTTTCAGAAGATTTTGACTCGCAACATCGTGGGTATGTTGAAAATATTGCTCTGTTTTCTGCCTTGGAACTGTCTGCAATATGTATATTGGCACTTATGTTTGGTGTTGGTGTGCAGAAAAACATGGTTCTGGCCACGAAGTGGAAAAAGTAGTAAACCGTCAAAACCCTTGAGTAGGTAGAAAAGAGGTAATGAAAAGACCATAAGTTGTGACATCTAGAGCATCATTTGCAACACAATTTTTAGTTGCTTAAATGTTGTTGTGTTCCTGTGAAGAAAAAGAATTGATTATATTTTAATGGTTGTGTCTTGTGAATAACAGGTTTTTCGGTGAGAGTTAAAATAGTAGGCTATTGTGGAGGAGCTGAGAGTAGAAAGTGATGAGTTGCGAAAAAGAGCTATGTAGCACTGACCAAAATCTGTCTGATTTCCATTTTGTGGGACTATGAGCTGGGTTGTAGAGTTATTTTCTATTTCGACTTAAAATACCCTAAATTAGTTTGTAAAAATCATAGTTCATACTTCTGTCTAGTGTTATTGCTATTGTATTTTGGTATTCTTTCCTGTATGATTCTTTGAACATTCTATTAGTTAATAATTGTCCAGACGTCCTTGGTCATATATGCATAATTGAAAATGATAATTTAAAATGTGGGAAACAATGTCGCAGGAAACTGGAAAAAAGAATCTTACTTGCATTCCAATTATTGTTCCTTGTTAGCCATTATTCCAATTATAGTTTTGATTAGGTGTAGCAGTCCTAAGTTAATATCGAGTTATCTCTTCCTTCAATCATTGGTGATATAAGACAAATTGATAATATGGACTTGTTGCAGTCTAGTAGTGATATAAGAAAAATTACAGAGACTTATGTTCACAAATCGTTCCGTCCAAGGAATACGTTGGAGGAAGCCATCAAATCATACGACATGTATAGTGGTGAGGCATATGTGGCAGGAATTATACCTCAGTGAAATTTGAAGAAAGACTTAGACATGAGAGACCTATTGGGAGTAGTTATTGCGACTATTCAGGTGCTAGATCGTGGTCAGGATAGAATGGACACTTTGAAGAAGTTATGTGGGAAGAGAGTTCTATGGCACATGCGTGATGACTTAGACAATATTACAGATGCAATTTCAGCATTGTCATGGCATTTGACCAATCACTATCACTCAACTGCAGAATGCACATTTAACCAGCTAAGGAAGGATAGTCTAAAGAAGGGTAGGAATTAGGATGGGCAACGATAAATTTTGGTGTTAGATGTTAATGAGAATTGTTGACAATATTTGGACACATACGCTTGGGTGTATTGTCTATTTTGTAGGGTTTGGTGGCACTCATTGTCTATTTATATGCATAATATTATATGGATTATTTTGTTGCTTCTATACACTGAGGAGTGTTTACTTAAATATTTATATGGAATTGAATCTTTAGAAGGCACTATGCCATTGGCATTGAAAAATTATTATATTGTTTTACGAGGAATTGAGATGTTGTCATTGAAAATAATATTTGAATTGCAATGTCCCCAGTTATGGGAAATTTATAATCTTAGCCATAAAACTGAGGTTTCATAAGAGCATTACATAATAAGTATAAATTTACGTACAGAGATGGAAATCGTTACGATATAGTGCTTGATAACTCCAATCAATATTGTCAAAGAGAAATCAAATCTTTATTGTTTGGAATGTCATAAGTGGTTTCAGGATTATATTTAGATAAGAGCCCTAAAACAGTCATTCAAACATATATTGATAAGAGCATTAAATTAAAACTCTGAATTTATACAAAGATGAATTAATTTTTATATTCAGTTTGAATATTTAAAGAAAAACATTAAAAATAACCAAATCTTCATTTTCTTCTATGTGATATCTGGTTTGAGGATTGTACGTACTGTGGATTGTAAGTACTGTTTATAGGGAGTCCCCTATATTGAAGGTATGAATGGATTAGAATGGTGTTGCCTACTATATATTTTGATTGGTGACAGTGTTAAGCATGGTTTATTCATAATACAAACATTTAGTGTATATTGATTTTTTATTTTTAACTTGCACTATTATATAACTTAATTGTACTGTCTAGTATTCCTGTGGGTAGAATGATAATAGGTGATGCATGCATTGTGAGGTGTTTACCATCATTTGAATAAAGCATTGCAACATTGTATGTTATGCCATTACGTTGCGAGTATAGGCATGTTTTCAAGGAAGCATGTAAATGAGAAAACATTAGAATATCCAAACATAGTGGCATGTAAAATGATAGAAATATTATTGAGTAGGTGGAGTCGTAAGTTAATAGCGAGTTAGTTATTCCTTCAATCATTGGTGGAAATTCTCTGTAGATGTACAACTCGTATGTTAATATGTGTGTTTGAAACTATAGGTCCCAATTACAATACATTGTTGCTCGTAATCTCCGAAGGGCTATGCTGAATTTTTTTGGAGCATTTTGTAAAAGTTTCCTTGCTTGTTTATACTCAGTTTGTGTACAGTTAGTATTTATATCTTGGAAGGTCTTTTTTTTGGTTGTGATATGTTCTGTAATGTGTTGTAACCTTCCTAAGGGCATGTGGAAACATTAATGTTCACTTTCTAACATAGAAAATATTCCTTTGTCAAATGTTGAAATGTACATGAAAATATTGTATGTTTTCGTCACACAGTTGATAACACTGTTTGATTTTTACATCAAGTAAAACATAATATAACGATCCTAGGATGGGAAGAGTTATGTCCTTGTCTGGTGACAAAATTTGAGGTAGTTGAAAATACTGTTGTCTTTGTCATGTACCAAATGTTCACGCAAAGAGCTTGAGATGCAACTATAGAAAACCTATTTATCCTCTCTCAGAACAAGAGGCCTGCCAGGTGAGAGGAGATCCTTCATAGAGTCAATGTAAATCTCAAGATATGAAAGCATAACCACCAGTTCATGGTAACAATTTTGCTGCCCAATCTTTGTAACAACATCTTTTATCAACATGGCCACCACACCTGGAGTCTCAATGGTTCCCAACATTGTATGAGTTTTGCCTGCCCGTGTAGCTCCATAGCAAAACACACATGCATTTTTTCCGTGGAGAATAGCATCAACAAGCTCTGCACTGCTGCACATATTCATTCCAATCAAATACAGAACATTCTATAGAATTCAACATAAATACAAACATTATTAAAAAGGATGGTGATCTGAACTATTCTACTTTAGACAATCTGCATGTTATATATATTGTATTATCCACAATTGAAATTGAGTAATATCTGAGTAAATTGCTCATCTCACATATTTCAATACTAAGTAATAGAAATATTTTTGTCACAAATGAAGATTAGATTATAGGAAAAATTAGATATATTTGTAGCAATTAAATACCAACAGTTACCAACTATCAGCTATCAACACAGTAGCCTAGTCAAAATCTATTATCCACTTGTAGTGGAAGAATCACAGATATTTTTGAAACCACTTATCTAAATTAATCTAACATAGAAAACCATAAATAAATTTCTAATTTATATGGTGCTCAACAAGCTGCCCATCAAATACAAGGAAATGTTGCTCGGGTAGCAACTAAAAATAAGTATTTATAACACTGAAATTATCGCACAACTTGGAAGAAAAGTCACAACTAGGGTCTATGCAGGTAAGATCAAATCCTCAATTTTTTTGCCACAAAGAAGATCAAGTGTAATCTCCGAATGAGATCACCTAAATCTGAGTCAGGGGTTACCATCTGCTTATATATGAAACCCCTGCCTTAACACTTATCTTCACAACTAGGATTGTCATTTGGTGTAGCGCCACATCAAACATATGATAAGCGAAATTGCAAATATAGATAAAATTTTGTTGTTAGGGGAAGGCATTGTGTATTCAATAATTAAAATGGTTAACAGTTTGAACAAACTTGACAATTCTTTATAATAGGTTTTCTGACTATATAAGTTTCTAAGAAGAGTCTCTCCATCAAAAAGACAGAGGCAAAGAAATATAAAGACACGAGGAATGGATATATGTGTTCTAGTTTCTAATGACCCATAATAGTGTCATCCCATTAAGACGTCATCTCTGTAATTAAAGTCACGGTTGGTTTTAGTAGTTAACATATTTTATAATGCAAATTTTCCTCTAATAAAATTAGGCAAAACAAAGTAATTGTTTAGTCATAAACAATCTTATTAGTTGTACTTTTAAACACATGTGATGCTGAGCTACTGGGTTCTTTCCACCATTTCCTTTTATTTTTGTATAGTTGCAGGCTTTAGAAATCTTCACAAAGATGGGAGAGTAGAAGCTAGAGGACAGGGCCAATGAAATTCAGTATATATTTAGATTTGGGCAATGAGGCATGGTTGGAATGCATGTATTATTTCCTGGGCAACCCATTGAAGCCCTTTTTTATGCAATGCGAACTACACAGTCTGAAAAAGAAAGGGGGGAAAATGAGGAAATTAAGTACCTTGCGTTGTGAAATTCTTTTTTCTCAACAGATTCAGGGAAAACTACATCAAACGTGTAATTTTTACTACAATTCTTCTTGGAACTTGAAATTTCCTTATTTCCAATTTCTTTCAATAAGAGGTCCTTGCTGCTCATGGCACCAACACAACTACGGGCACCTATTTTTTCTTCTTTCTTTAACAAAAGTCTTACCCTGACAAACCATAATCCTTTGGGTAAACTCAGAAATGTTTTCCCTTCTGCTCTTCCTACTCTTATTACTAACTTGGAATTGTCCATCTGACACGACAAAACATAATTCCTCAGACGGCTTAAAGCAGAGCCATGAACTTTCCACACTGATGGAACTGCTGCAAAGTGGAGCCAACAGTTCCTTTTATGCTGATGTTTGTGAAATGCTTTTGCTACTCTGTTCTAATCTTCTTTCAAGCATAGGCACCGGACTAGATGGCTTAGCAGGCACTGGTGATTCAGAGGCTTCATTGGGGGGATTGCAATTTTGGTCCCAGTGACTCTGTCTCTGCCTCTGGATCAAGGCATTAAACCTCACCTTGAAAAGAGAAAAAACAGAAGAGCATTAAATAAATTACATAGATTAGGAAGACTATTGGACCACACCATTACATAGGAGATCACCAACTTAACATACGAAAAATAAGCAATGATAACTGGTGAACACATTCAAGACATACAACTAAATGCATTCTTCATTTTTTCCTCAAAAATATACAAGTTCAAGAACACTTCTCTACATAGTGTAGACTCAAAAGTTCCTTTAGAAATTTCCGGGCAGCATTTCCCCTCTATCAGAGCCCCCTTTTACATTACATAAGCCTTGTATTTATAGGCTCGCCCTAATAACTAACTTGTAACTACCGCTATTTTAAAAAGTATAACTTGAAACTTGCATATTTGAAAAGAAAGTTGAATAATTAATCTTGATGAGGCAGTTAATGAGTTCTCTTTATCCATTAATCATACATTCTGAATGCATTATTTTGTCAATGAATGCATAAGCATCTCACCATGAAGGAATGGAGAACATAAAACATATATATGTACACCACAATCTTGAATTCATGTCCACACTCTCTGCAACTGTATCTATATGTCCACACTCTCTGCAACTGTATCTATACCTGGTAAGCTTGATCTTCTTCCATGATTAAAAAAATAAACTTTTGTAAAGGGGCCACCACGCACACAGAGATGTACCCAATACCACTTGACATAAGAATGCCAACTAGTCCTCTACACAGTTCATGGCATCCTCTAGATCTGCAAGTGCACCTTCTGGTTCAACCATCCAATGCTCTGAAAGTTTAACAACATCCTTGGCAGATTGAAGATCAGATTCAAAAAGATGGTTTAGTGGCTTCATTTATTTTTCCTTGAAGGTTTTTTAAGTCTTTCCAAGAGATATATTGCAGTTTATATCTTGCAGTTATTTCCTTACATTACAAGAGTCAACATCTTTTGGAGATACCCGATTAAATAGTTCACTTGCCTTGCTTTGATTGTTTGTAAAGCCTTTTCAACAAATTCATTCCTTCAGAGGTTGCACTCATTCTATTTCACCTTGAAGGGACATCCCTCTGAAGCATTTTGTCAGATAATTCAAGACTTTCAAAGCATGTTATCATCCTCATCATAGCTTCATCACTTTTGAATGGTACAATCAACAGATAAAAAATATAAAGATGAAACATGATGATATAAACTGAAAGATTTGGAAAAGAATATAAATTCTTCTTAGAAGACTCTGCATTGATTTCACATGAACAACCTCGAGTTCGTGCACAACATTGAGAATAATTCTTTCATCAACATTTTTCATACTTGTCATCTAGAGCATCTCCATTTCCTGTTGTAACGTCAAACAAAAATATATCCTCTCATTGTGCTTTGAGGGTTGTCCAGATTTCATTCCAATTGGCCATTTGTTTGAACTTGGTGATAGGCGCGCCCTTTAAGCTTCAATGAAAACCACAGTTTGAGATCATTTTAATCCATATTATGATCAGAATACATCTCTGCATTGCGAAGAGAAACAAACGCCATTTATTGAACTCGTTGGAATCATAGTGAATGAGTGAACGTTCTACCAAGCGAACAATCAAACTGAGATGACAACTCTTTCGAGGTATTCTGTCAAACTGTTCATTGCCTTTGCACAAGTGTATCAATAAAATCTTCATTTTATATGCTTAGAGGGATATCCATAACTCGATCCAAAAGGTGCACTATGACAGAGCATGCGGGGAAATGAGTAGGACTGGCTTTTACCACCATAAACTCCATTTCCTACAGATATTGTAATCCTTGCATTCCATGAGATGACATCAGTTCGGGCATTTTGTCAAACTATTCATGTGCTTCCATACGGTGTATCCTATCCTTCAAAAAAATCCCATTTTGTGCACCAAGAGAGAAACACTGGCAATGGACACTGTGTTTGGATTTGTTATTGCTGATGGTAGTTATTTCAAAGTTTCTAAGATCTCTTCAATTGCGAACCGCGCCATTACTGCATACATACTTATTGAAGCATTATGTCAAACATGTCATAGGAATCAATGAAATGAAGTGGCATCCATAATACTCGACCTGCGTAGAGAGAATGTTAGCAAGGCTTGTTGAATTCGACTTCACGCCGACTGAATGCATTCACTTAAAAAGAACATAAATTCAATGGGATGATTTCTTTATTTAAGGAACTCTGACAAACAAATCACGGCTTCCCATTTTGAATGCACTTCTCCTACAGAGGTCATGGCTAGGGTTGGGGTATTCGGCATATTGCCAGTCGATTACATTTTCTTGAGCTTAAAAGATTTTTCTACAAAATCCGTTGTATGCCCATGCTGGAAGTCCATCTACTATTTCGAAAGCTTCCATCCAGACACGACAGGGGAAAGAGATGTCAAAAATTGATGAAATGGCTTTATAATGTCTGATTGCATTATTTTCACTTTCAAAGCCCTTTCACCAAGTTCACTTTGTGCCTATTCGATCATCCTATATTTCTTTGAATCATTCTGTCAAATAGTTTGTATCCCTTGTTTGTGCTTCCAGACTTAGCATGGTCAGACAGAATGCTGGAAAAAGGTTATTGAATCGGTTCTACACCTGCAGCTTGTATTTTCTTGAAAGTTGTTGAAACCATGTTTGAACCCTTGACGGAGGCAGAGTTCAGTTTTTACACCTGCTAACTGCATGTTCTGACGAGTTGCCAAATGGTAGTTATGATTTTCTTGAAATGAAGATTTCAGAACCAAAATATTCAAGAGGTTAAGGTTCATGGTTAGGGTTCATGGTTAGGGTACTTACCAAAAGTTGGGATGTTGATTCTTAACCTTTTCAAGAGTTTTCCTTTTAATCTTTTTACAATTAAAATCTTCATTCCTTAATCATTAACTTCTTTTCACAAGTTGGAATTCAAAATCTTAACCTTTTTGAAAGTTAAAGATTTTAATTTTTAATTTTTAATTTTAAATATCTAAAATTAACATGCCAATTTCAAAAGAGCATAACTTTTGACTTGTACCTCTGATTTCAGAAATTCAAAGTGTAGAATGAAGGTGACGGACAATCAGAGAGTTTGGGATCATGAAAACACCAAGAATCTCATGAATTACTAATCTTTCTCAAGCTCAAATGTTGACGTGTTTTTATTATTTACGACAAAAAATGATGGGATTTTGATAATATGACTGAAGGACCATGGAAAAATTATACGTAAATAGACAGTCACATAGACCCCACAAATAAATTTGGATATCACTGGTAAAATTTTTAAAATTTGGGCTACTGGAGAAACCATGGCAACACGCCTCAAAGAATGGCCATTTCACTAGCAAAGCTAGACAATAGACATCATTTCCTCATTCATCAGCTCTTGCATGTTATCCTTTAGAGATAAAACACCTTGCAGAAGATTCTATCAAATTCAAACAAAATGCCTTTCCTTGATAGGTTGCATTCCATAGAATTGCTTTTGAATTTTTGAGGGAAATGAATTACAACCTCAAACCAATATTTTGTGTAAATTAAATTCTTCTTAATGATGTCCGTGATCTAACTTGATGAAGAATACATCTGTCGTAATCCTTCCGATCCAATTAAAACTATTTTGTTGATTTGTTTTAAAACCATCACGAAGAATATTTGAAGAGGTAGTTTGGTTTCTTTGGTATACATTCTTGTTTGTTGGACATGCTTCTGGACACATTAGCAAATGCCTTCCAAGAAAATCTTTATAACTATTTTTTCTATGAATTTTAAACAGTGGAAGGAGACCTTAATAAGTTGTGATTTTCCACACTGACAATCAATGTCATTGGTGAAGAAATAAGATAATATTTTTAGCGATGACTCTCAACTGGAGTGATATCCTTATGGTTACTATCAATTTCTATAGTTACACAAGTATTTTTTTGTGTTTTCTTCTGTTCAATTTTGTATTCATCTTATATTAAAGTTTTAAACCGCATAACAAAGAAGCTTTATTAGCAGAGAAATAGTGTTACTTGGAAAACGTAAACAACTATTCGAGAAACAGTGTTACTTGGAAAATATAATGTACTGTCCGAGAAAGAGTGTTACTTGGAAAATGTTGTCATGTAAAAGCTAAAAAAAGCTAGCACGCACCTTTTCTAAAAATTAGAGAATCTACATCTTTAAAGATGCAAGCAATTATGACTTTATCATACATTTCCAGACCTACTTCAAAAACATTCAACTCTCCTACGTTAAAATTTGATTTCACAAAAGCTCACTTTTTATCTTCATCTTTCCAGAGGAAGACAATGGAAAAGAGCCATGTTTCCTAGCTATCTCTGATCATTGAACTACCCACTAAAAGAGGATCTCCATAGTAAAGACAAGCAACACATAAATTGTTGAATTAGGCCTATGTTTGTCAAAATCTCCTTAGGAGTCTACATTCCCATAAATCAAGACCCATGAATGATCTCTATAATAGAAAAAATATAGATTTTGAATTATCAAACTTATTTAGTCTTGATTTGACGACCAACCATTGATTTAATAATAATCAATAAAATTCTTCACATGCAAATGAAATACTTGATTTCCAAATATATCAACAAACCGTTTATCATCACAACTGAAGGTTATGCAAACGTCACTGTTGGACCAAATATGGAGCAATGGAAGAGACATGTATCGCTCCATCATACAAGTCTTTGGTATCATAGCTCCATTTCTACTCCTGACAATAAGAACTTGAACCTAGAACTTGCAACTTGAAAAGAATCATTAAAATATCCTTGGATTTTGATTTGTCTGCACTGCTTGCTTTTGACCTTATTTTAATTCTCACCACGTGTCATTGTTGCAACTTTTGATTCACTAGTTTACCCATCAAAATAATCATTTCCTTGCCATTATTTCAATGACATTAAAAGGTTCAAGGCCAAGCTGAAAACATGGGGAGGAGTCTCTATACATTAATGAATGCTAAATCCTTTACATCGGTGATCCCTCATTAATTTGGTAAACATAGTCAATTATGGATTGCTAGGGAGCTAGATTTATTGTAAATGGGTGATCCTTTTAGAAATTAGAATTTTGAGGAATGTAAGATTTGTAATGGAGTATCCCCATCCATTACATTTACCATCCATTTTCTAGGAAGGACCATGTTTTGGTCTCCAATATCTAGGATATGTTTATGAATTTGATAACATGAAAGAGTACAAGAGGATCACTCTAGCAATGGGATCTTTCACCCCCACTTTCTTGCACCCCATAAAGCTTGTAAGAAGAATCTCTAGTCTTTTGCTATTGGGAAGAGAAAAGGAAATAAGAAAAATAGATATACTCTTCTGCTATGATTTAGCCACAATCATTACTATCCCAACTAGTAAGAGATCACAATATTCGAAGAGTAAATAAGGGTTTATGAAATGTTACAATTTATTTATAAAGGCACATACATATGGAACAATAAAGAGTCTAACAAACAACAATAAAACAATGAATTGAACAAACAATACTAATGTTGTAAACTTATAGTTACAATCACAAATCTAATAACTCAAAGTCAACAAAAGAGACCATCATACATCAAGAGAGGTACACCAGAGAAATGTGAGGACAAAAAACCACCATTTATTTTGAATGATTGAAGCAATCATTATTCCTCTAGTCACTATTGCTCTTAAATTGGAAGATAACTTAGTTCTTGTTGCAACAATCATGTTAAAAGCTAACGCGTATGTCTATAATCATCCATTTCTCTTCTTCTCTTATCTGTTGGTGGAAAGTGAAGAGATGGTTGAAAAATCCAATAAGATCTTAAATAATACACTATTTGACAAGAATCCTCCTCTAACAAATTCCTTCTTTTCATGATCTTAAATATTGGGATTTCTTAGTAAGTTTAAGTCTAACCCCAATAAATAGAACTATAATTGTTAAAGATATTATTCATACATTTTAAAGAAAAAATTAATTATTATTAATGTTATTTCACTTCTAATGATATCCAAAACATGTTAAAATTATAGGGTCTTATTGACACTAATTATCTATATGACTTGGGTAATCAAAAGTAAACAAATTATTCATTATTTTCTTCATTTGGTGGCTATATTAGCTAGATGATGAAAAGGCATCATGTTATTTTTAAATTCTCCTTGGATGAATAATGTTCCATGATTTATAGTACTCCTTGTCAGTGAACAATTGGAGTCAATGAGGCCATCACTCCGCATGGCATGCACATAGACACATTTATGATCTACTGTCATAAAATTGGGCATTGCATGTTATACTGGTATGCTTGGACGAAACACATGTGTGTAAGAAAGCATGCAAAAGAAAAGGCATTGAGTAAAGAAAACATAGTTGGAGAAAAATGGCAAGTTTGTCATGTGTGGTTGGACACAAGTAAAATGTGCAATCCCTGGGTATAGAACAAAGCATGCACAAACATTCGATCCCCTAATAATGTTGGGAGTTAAAGGTATAATTTCTAGCACTATGAGATTTAGTGAGCAACATGCTCATTGTTTATGTTAAACAAGGGTGTAATGACATGGAAGGATGAAAACAAGGCCACCCTTATAATGGGGTATTTTCGGCAGGGAAAAATAATGTTAATCAGACAATATCCTAGCCAATATGGGGGGTGGCCTTGTCATATGATTTTTTCTCTTGAATAAGAAAGGCCACAGAATGTTTATCTTATCCAAGCAATTTTGATTTATAGATATGTATTTTTTTGGTATTTTTATCTTGATAACTTGACTCTTATTGTAAAATTTGTGGCACACTACTGTATCTTAAAGGATGTGTTTTTTTGTCTCTTATCAGTGTTAAACAGAAATTGTAATTGTCTATCTTTCTCTATATGGTGTTGCTTCCTCGCAACTACTGCATCTGTATCCCTATACAGGAATGGGAGAAGGCAGAGGAGGGACAAATTTTACCAATTATGATGTCAAATTGGTTCAAAACTTCTGTATATACGTAGAATCTACCATTGAAACTGTTATAGGGTGAAATGTTCTTTATTGCAAGCCCCGTTTCATATTTTCATCCTAGTTGATATCTATATTTTTGTCAAACAGTATGGATCTCCTTCAGAGCATTGGGCGATTTCAAGAAATAGCTCTGGCATTTGTGAAGGAAGTTTATATTTCAGGGAATACATTGGATGCCTCTATAAGGAGTTACGACCTGTATAAGGGAAAAGCCCTAGTAGGAGGAATAGTGCCTTGAGAGATGGTTAATAGTGACCCAAGTGTTAGATGTGTTCTTCAAGTTTACAAGCAATCTACAATGTTCTTGGATGATGAAATTGCTCGGATTGGGATCTAGAGGCACGGTCAAGGGTTGAGTGATGTGATGATCTAGGAAATGAATAAGAGTTTTGGATCTATTTTATTCCTATTGAAATACAGGTACCATGACTTTGTGTTGGGCCTTGAGCCATGTGTACGAAATGAGGATTGAATTTTGGAAGGAATAGAGGAAGCTGGAGAGAATGACGATGTTAATGTTGAGTAGTAGCCTGCAGACCGCAAATAATGAGAATGTCCTATCGAAACACCAAATTTTTGTTTGCGCTATTATCTTTATATTTTGCGGTTAGTGTGAAGGTTTATGTAGAGGTATAATGTTGTAACCTCCATTATTTTGGGAAGGTCGTTGTGCTCAAAATCATAATGTGATAGATATATTAATTGGTGTGTGTGGGGCCTTCATTTGTTATTTTTTGGGTTTGTATGCGGAGGTTACACAAAATTGATGCCAGTTTGCAATTAACTTGAAGAAGGTTGAAATATATACGTTATTTCAATCCGAACGGAATCAAGTGAAAGAAAAGTAGAGACATGGCAATTGAGTCTAGATTTTTTTTGCATTTCTCTTGAAATGTGGGTAATTCATTGTATTTATGTGATACTGTTGTTTGCAATATTTAATGGGTACAGAGTACTCCCCAGCTGCCAAAAGGTATATTTAGTTTGATAGTTGAGATGTTCAAAAAATTGTTATTTTTACTGTTGACATATTATGTGTTATTCGTTAACAATTGTTTGCATGTGTTTGGATGTTAATTAGTAGGGTGAAGGTCACATTGAAAAACCACTGTGAATTTTGTATCTAGGGAAAGTATCTGTTGCTATAATAAAAGCCACAAGTGTTGTTAATTTGAAAATTATAGCTAAATAGCCACTTTATTCTGATATCGATGTCTAACAACCAATATATATATATATATATATATATATATATATAAAATTCCTGAATATATATGCTGGATTACTGAGAGGGGGGTAAATAAAAAAATTATGATTCTTTAAGCTTAAAAACTTAACTCTGATTCAAATTAGTAGGATAAACAACAACAATAATTGAATCACCAAATATTTTCAATAACTCAAATAGTAACTTGAATAAACAGTAAATAACATGCACATTAATCATTCAATACATTTGACACCAGATTTAACGAGGAAACCCAATTTGGGAAAAACCTCTATGAGAATTGTCACCCACAAATATAAATACTCTTCTGAAGTGTGCTTGGTTAAAAGCTTATCCTGTTAAATATTACAATACACATTTATTAAATGTGACCCTATTAGGGGATTTACCTCAGACCTGTTAAGATCTTCACCTTGTTAGGAGTGGCCTTGTTTGAGGGATTTGAACACTCTTTTAGAATGCCACCTTTCTCAATTATTTTACAATAAGACTGTTAAGTCCACTCGGTTAAGAGATTTTGTTGTTAAAAATGAAAATAAGCAATAGTATGTAAAATGACCTGTAAAACTACAACTGCCTCTTTCTTGATCAGATCTCTTATGCACTCTCTGACTACTAGCATCAACACTTCATCAATCTCTACTCTTAGACTCATATTATCACTTCTTTTCTCTTCACTGTATCACTCGATAGTACCTCAACACTTCAACTTTCCAGCCATTTGTTCTTTGAAATCATCCTTTGAATAAACTTTGTTTTTTCCTCTTAATCTCCTTGATTAGATTTTCCTTCAAACACGCTCAGCCGTTAGATTAAAATTTTGAACTAATTCAGTGAGCTTGAAACTTAGTTAGCCGCTTCGGCATCACCTCGAAACTTGCACTTTTCTTGGAAATAAAACCTTCACTTTTGCCACTTAATCTATACCATAGATCTCTTCCTTGAATTTTCCCGTGCGTAGATCTTGTAACCAACTTCCTTTTCATTCTTAGAATCCTCTAGATCGTTGTAGCTCACCATTAAATGTTCTTATCCTTGTTTCGAGCATCTGTTATGCTTGGAAACTTACTCTCAGTTCGGTTCCTAACATGCACTTCTCGGTGCGTCAATGTCTTGGTGTCTTGCCCAACTTTCATAACCCTTTATCGACATACTCTCTCTACTCGGTATCTTAACTCTTTAGTCTTACTGACTTTCACAATATACTTTACCGACTTGATAAATTAGAAACCAATTATCTCAAGATGAACTTATGATTCTCTGATATTTATATATTGCCCAATTGCCAGAAAATGGATGTCATATGGAACCTAGGCAACTTAAAATTGCCAGAATTCTCGGATGTCATATGGGTTATTTACCATCTATTTATCTTAATTTTCCCTTGGTTTTAAATCCCCCTAACTCCTTTTGGAGTTCTTTGATAGATAGGTTCAGCAAAAATCTCGTTGGTTGGAAAGGGGCTCTTCTCATTCAAGTAGGTAAAATTCAGCTCCTCAAAGCTTCTCTATAGAATCTTCATGTTTATACATTAAGTCTTTCAAAATCCCATCTAAATATGCATATGCCATTAAAAAGATCCAAAAAAAGTTTCTTTGGTCTGGTGTGGAAGAAGAAAAAGAATGTTGGTTATTTATTGGGATGTTGTTTGTAGACCCAAACATTTGGGAGGCTTGGGTCTCGGGAAGATCAAAACTACGAACAAGGCTCTCCTTGCTAAGAAAATATAGTGTACCTTCACTTCTAATGGGCAATGGAATAGTATTTTAAGGAGTAAGTATTTGGTCAATATTGGATCTCTTAAGCCCTAACTTGAATTTACAAACCTGCCCCATGGTTCGGTTCTCTAGAATGACATGGTTAAAGGAAGGAGAATTATTAATATGGGAATTGGTTGGAGCATAAGAAAAGGGAACTAAGTTAGGTTCTGTGAAGACAAATGGGTCATGAAGGAGCCCTTTAATTCTATTGACAACTTCAATGGATGGGTTGATACTTGTAACGCTTTTTATGGGATTCATGTTAAGGATTACTGGAGGGATGGAAGTTGGGTGGATCTTTGCCAGATCAACATGGACCTTGGGCTGATTAAATATTCCCTTATGGAAATTCATATGGGGTTGAATTACCAAGATGATTTTTTAGTTTGGAATGCTAACCCCTCTGACCACTACTTGGTCTCTTTGACTATCTCTTTGTTGTCCTCTTCTCCCCCCTCCCTTTTGGGCTAAATCTTGGATCAAACATCTAATTCATAAAATCAACATTTTCCTTTGGATTCTTCTCTATAATAAAGTTCTCATGATGGATAGTCTCTGCAAGCGGGGTTTCTAGATTCTGAATCGATGCTACCTATGCAAGGAAGAAGAAGAAATGAATAATTATATGTTCCTTCATTGTGTGTATGTGGAATCTATTTAGGGAAGATTTATATATCTTTAGAACATCTCTTGGGTGTTTCTCGATACTATTTAGGACCTTTTTATTCAATGGAATTGTCCTTCTTTGAATCCTACTATTCGTAGGTTGTGGTCCATTTCCTTTCCTCATATAGTTTGGGGTGTGTGGAAGGAGTGAAATAACAAAATATTTAGGGAGAAGGAGGATCTAGAGAATATTGTGAATGAGAGAATATACAAGCTTATCATGGAAAACATCAATAGTATCACTTGCAATGAGAATAAGATGGAGGTGGTGGTTTGTACTGACTATGATGTTAATATGGAAAAAGAATGGCATATCAAAGGTAATGTTTCCAAGGCTAATAGACCATTGAAAAAGAATCATGAAGGTTCTTGTTGGATCCACCCCCTAGAGGCTGGATAAAAGCTAATTTTGATGGGGTGGCTAAGGGAAATTCTGGGTCGGCTGGGAGTGGGATACTGTTAAGAGATTATAATGGAAATTTCATTTCCACTGTGACACTCTTCTTAAGCTCACAATCTAATCACATAGACAAAGCCATTGGAGATTTCCATATTATTGAACTTGCTAACATAATGAATTTTAAAAACATCTAGGGGGAAGGTCATTCCAAATATATTATAGAATGCCTTCTCGGCAAGTCCCCCCTTCATGAACCATTAGAAGTTGGATAGAAAAATGTAAATCTATTTTATCCAACTTTAATAAGGTTAAAAATTCCCATGTCTTTAGGGAAGCTAATAAGGTGGCTGACTATTTTTCCAATGAAGGGGTCACACAAAAGGGTCGACAAATGTGGTAGGCCTATAGGGATCTAGGAGATGATGTTAGAGCCTTAATTGATTACGATTTCACTCATGGGAAAGTTTTCACATTTAATCATAATGAAATGGAGTAAAATTGGGTATAGTGTCATCATTTGATATGGTGATGACACCTTAATAATTACCACAGTTCACAAGGAATGACACGTATTGTGGGTGGTTTGGTTTTGTTGTTGGCTTTCTATTTTGTTTATTCCCTTGACTATCAATAGAACGGAGGTTTTTATTATGATGGGTGGTAAAAGAAAGAGGTTTAATATGATAAATTGTGTGAAGCATAAGAGAAATTAGAAGGTTTGGAGGCATATTATGTGGGGTGGGCAAGATCCTTTCCTTGTGAAGCTCCATGGTGTTGACCCAAAAATTACAAAGTATTTTTCTAGAAATTGGAAGGATGGTGAAATTATTCTCTCTAGCAGAAAGGTAAATATTGATGAGAATCTCATGGGGAAAATTAATAGGCTCTCTTCTAAGGGGGTAAATTTATTTCATGATAGAAATTTTTCAGATGAAGCGGTTATTAGATTCCCAAAACTGAAGATGAAAGTGAGGCGCTGGTCAAAATTTCTAACAACTATTTTTATGTTGGGAAGGTTAAGATGTTATGGAAGGATATTCTTAGAGTTATCATGGAATACATCACGGTGGATGATAGATTTACCAGAGTCTATGGCTACCATTTTTCCCTCCTCAACCACTTTCATCACAAGGTGAGTGTTTCCTTCCCGTACTACTTGTTATGCTCTCTGAAACATAGTATCAAGAAACATAGAAAAATCCCTAGGAAGAACCTTGTTTTGCATGTTGGTCCCGTATTGTTAATCCATGAGCATTTCAAAAATATGTCAGGCCCATCAAACCCCATTTCAGCTTTGGCTTCGGAAGGATATGATATAGACATTAGTCTATGTGAGGATAAATATGAATGGGACACTGAGTGGTAAGAGGAAGAGTCTCCCCTTTAAATAATGTGTCTAAGAAAACCCCTCATAAACATCCTTCGGGTAATAAAGATATTGTTGTGAAAACCCCAACTAGAACTTCTCCAAAAGCTAAAAACAAGAAGAAGAATCCCCCCAAGAAAAAATTAGTTTCCTATTCTGAGGATTCCCCGGAGGATATTTATGAGACCCCAGATGCAACTGATGGCTCCTATACCTCCTACCCTCCCACTAATAGAGAGAATAGGCCTAGATTTCTTAGAGATCTTAAACCCGAAGACAACTACTTCCATCCTAACCAAGAATTTCTGGAGGACATTCTAGCCATTGTCAGAAATGGATTTGTTGATTATTTTAGGATAATCAAATGGATGTTTCATGAGATAACGGACCTCGACATAAAGAATAGGGTGTCACTATAAACTTGAATACAATGGAAGCTAAAGGGGTGCCTATGAATGATACCATGACTATTTGGACTGTAGAGGATAAACTGTCATTGTAAAGAGAAGTTGAGCTCATGGATCAAACAAAGGAGGAAAATGAGAAAAAGATTAAGTATTTAGAAGGGGAAATTGACAAAATTCAGGAAACTATGAATGCCATCTTGGAGCAAAGTCACATAGTGGTGAATAAAATGGATTTTACTATGGGTACCATGGTGCAGCAGCTGGAAAATGCATAGCAGAGGACACTGATGGTGGACCTGGTTGCTGATAAAGATAAAAACAAGAATGAGTACTCTGGCCCCTCAAGGAGGACTAGGGCCATCATGAAGAGAAAAGAAGATTCTTTGCCTCTAGAGATCCATGAACTGAAAAAGGTGGCCCAAGATGTGAAGAATCTTGAATTTGAGGTTTCTAAAACCTTAAATTACTTAGGCTAGCTTTGTCTTTGTCTAATGTTGGAATTTTGGCTGGCTTTTAGTTTGGTGTTGTTGTCCTTTTTTGCATGTTTCCATTGTGCAACTTTCCTTTTGTTGTGCTCTCTGGTTTTTTATTTTGATAGAACTTGTAAACTCTATGGTTTCAGGTCCTTGTAAAACCCATTTTTTCCTCAATCAAAAACTTACATAAGTATGATGAGATTAATAAGACATCAAATGATTCAATGAAATGTCATTTACACTTTATTTTTCATATTTTATATTGTATTGTAGTACCAACCTTCTATTATCATTAATATCATTATCATCATCATAAATTTTAACTCTCATTAATATCATTATCATCATCATTATTGTACTTTATCAACCAATTTACTTTTTATTAAAAAAAATCCAATTTTTTTTTCTAACTTTCTTTTCCTTAAATATTTATTCCATAATATTTTCAAATCCAATTAGATGATCTCTAATTTTTATAAATAATAATTCATGATAATTCTTACCTTTCATGATAATAAATACTACACCTAACCAATTGATAAATCACCACGTACTACCTTTTATAGAAATGTACAATTTCTCTTTTGATTGTTATTAGATGCTATTGAATCTAGTGTGCAAAAAAACTTCGAAGAAAAACCTTGTAATGTTAATGGAAAAAAATTAACAAATCACAAAATAGAGGGAAACATTCATTTCTTCAATTGCTTTGTACTACACTTATTCTAATTATATTGTATTGCAAGTTTTATTAAGTTTTTTTTTCTTGAATATTAATGTGAGTAGTTCAATCAAGACAAAGAAAATGAGATACAAATGTATTATTTTACCATTATTGAAATAGATACCAAACTAAATGAGAAACAACATGAGTATGCAAATTTCAGCTTTACAAATTCATTCTTAAGAATAAGTCAAACTAAAGATTTAGAAATAATCACATAAACACATAGCAAAGTCCTTTAGTTCTCTTCTTGTCATGGATAAAATAACACAACAGAGGTCTAGGCACCTTTTTTCTAGAATCTATGTTAATGTTATGGTCAACTTAGTTCTTTGTTCTTACATCACCCTCCATTCAAAGTATGAATCTTGGGAGCAACTTTTGGAGTATGAGAATGCTATGATCTTTTGTCAGATCTACACCTTAGTAATGTTTACAGGTTCCAAAAGCCTAATAATCACATCAACTAAAGAATGAGCAAAAGAAAGAAAAAAATTGTGCAATCACCTCCATTAGTGAAAGAATCTCTAAGATCAAGCACGAAAAGAGATCTAGATGATTTTACTGCCTCAACCTCTAAGGTAAAACAAGGGATCCATCTTTATAAAACTAATGTGGAGAAGATAATGATATCTAAGCCTCAAACTACCATGGAAGAAGGTGGGATTGTTGAGGATAAAGAGAACAAGAGGAAAAATAGAAAAAATCAATAGGATAATAGTGAAGAGAAGACCCAAGGTGTTCAATGGAAATAAAAAGAAAATATGAAAGTGAAAATATGTTTTAATTTCAAACTTATGATATTTCAATATTATGTAACAAATGATATTGAAAATAAAAAATATAAACATGTAAAAATGTTGTTCTTTAAACTTTTTTTTTAATTGATTAAATAATTATTAATCTACTTCTAAATGTTTCTACAAACTTACCAAAAATCAATTTTATGAAAAATATTATATATACCCTCTAACCAAAAACTACAAACCACTCAATTAAAAATAAATAAAAACTTCAAAACATCTAGATCTTTAGTTTTAATAAACTTGGATTTAAAATAACAACTAAATTACAATGTTTTATCTCCCAAGTTATTTTCTTTAAAAGAAAGAATAAATATATTACTTTTATCTAATAAGATAATATATATGTTTTAAGAATTCAACATACCTCAAACTTCATTTACTTAAACATGCAGAACCCACTTTAAAAGTTTGTTAGCTAATCATGGTAAAGTCTAAAACTTACACTTTGCATGGCATATACAATAGCTAGAACTAGAGAAGTAACAATGCATTTGTACATAGTAGTTGGAGTTGAAGATAGATCCTAAAATGACGTTGTGTGCGCGCGCGCGTGCGCAACATGATGTATTATTGTAATCTCTTGAGGAAATGATTATTATTTGGAATGTATACTTATGGATCCTTGATTGATGTAATATAATCAGACAAAATATAATAATGTCATGTATCTTTGTGTTGTTTTGATTCAAATGGAATATTTCATAATTTCTAACCTTGTATATTAATTTGTGGATGTCTTATTGAGTTAGACATTTTATTATGTGTTGCTTGTAGAAATGTCGGGGAACCTAAGAGGACTTTGTTATTTGGATTTATGATTAGAATCCATGTTGTGTATCATACATTAGTTCATATTTTTTACAACTATATTATATGTAAGTAATCTTTCTTGTTTCCAAAAAAGATTATTTTAGGTATTTTTCGCAGTTGAGTTCTTGTCCTCTCGAGTCCCGAATAGGGGCGATACATCTCAAAAGTTCAAACCAATCATGTTGACTAAGAACTTAACTCTCCAAACTTGGACATTTAAAACCTAGTTTTTGTAAGGAAGTTAAGGTAATGGAACAATTTCCTACATTAAATTTCAGAGAAAGGTTATGCATTTTCTTACATCTCTATAATAGTTACATAAACTTGACATAAATATGAATAAATAAAACATATACAACAACACAATAATTTACATGGGGAAAACCCTTCGGGAGAAAAACCCCTAACTTCAAAAGCCACCAAATATATTATTCAAAACAATAATAAAATATAAAATACTTGCAAAGAAATATTCTCCCGAGAGTATCACCAAGCAAAGATCCAATCATAACTCATTAGCTATAAGACTCTTACACCTTCATGTCACATTTAATATACATAAGATATGCTAGATTTTAATTATCAAATGATATTACAAAACAACTAGCTAAAACCACCCAAATAGTGGCACCCATATTATCTTCAGTCTAATATGCCCTATGATGTGGCCAAACATACACCAACACATGTAACTCCCCTTTACAACTCATTGATGTGTCCAACACATTTTTATATTTCATGTTTCAAGAGACCCAACTTTTGGAGGCAATTACTTTTGAATTGGGTGTTTGATTGATGACTATTTGAAGTGTCAAAAATATTGTGATGTTCTCTATAAAGATAAAACATACTATGTTTGTTGCAAATAATTTTGGACCGTTTTGAAGGCTCTATGACCTTCAAAATTGACTTTGAAGCTTTTGTTTGCAACTTTAAAAATAGAATCTTTAATATATTCAAATCGAGACATGATCTTGCAATGAAAATTCACTAGCATTATTGTCTACTGGATTTGTAGCCCTGGGGAAAATGTTTGGCCAATGCATTCTCAATTTGTAAAATTACTAAAAAATAGTTACCTTATCCAAATGCAATGTTGAGACACAATTTTCCTAACATTGTCACACTTTTCAAACACCTTGAAAAGGATAGAGAGTATCCACACCATAAATTAATTAGCATGGGATATGAGACTTATAGACTCTAAAAATTATTTTTACTTATTGTTTCTAACAACCTCAATTAATGAATTTGCAACATTCATTAGATTCTCCACCTTAACTAGCTTCACCATGCCATCCTCAACCATATATTTGATAAAATAACATTGAACATAATTAATACACTTGGTACTAACATAAAAAGTCTAGTTCCTACCTAGGAAAATTGCACTTTGATTGTCACAATAAATTTTTACTACTCCTTATTTTCTCCCAATATTTAAACATATTCTTTTAAGCCAAATGCTTTCTTTACAAGCATGTATAGTAACCATAAACTTAGATTAAATAGTGGACAAAGAAACAACAACATGTCACTTACTCATCCAACTAATTGTACCATGAGATAAAGTAAACACATAAGTAGTAGGGCATATTCTACTATCAATATCACCTTCCTAGTTGGACCTAGCTGGGTTGGGTAATTACATGATACATGTTCAGGGTAATGTTGTCCCAAACCTTATAAAATACCTAGAACATGAGCTCATTACCTTGAAAACTTTTTGTTCAAGCCTTGATGATGGATTGGAACTTTTAATAAAAAGAGTTAAATAAATAACATGAGAGGATGCAGTTGTTATTTTTCAAGCAGGAAGTTCTTAAGGTCAAAAATCTATTTTTCATACAAGGTAAGTCTCCTAAGTACTCATATTGTAAAATTCCAAGTTTTAGGAGTACTTCCTCATCTCTAGAAATGGGAAAGGAATATCCTAGCATGTTGGTATTCCCTGGCTGTAATGAATGTTTTTTTGAGCAATTGATACCCTATGAGAAACTTGTTGAGGATTCTATACCTCAAGGACAACCTTCACTAAAGTTTGTGAAGCCTGAAGAGTTCATAAATATACAAATCACTCAATTTGTAGACCAGAAAATGAAGATACAGAGTAAAAGAGAATTAGATATATTACCTACTAATTTGCAAGCATATAGTGATCAAGAAGATAGGAAAAAATTGATGCAGAAAGTTATAGAGGTCCCTGATGAAGATGTTTTTCTTATCTAGTTTAATGAGCTACCTTGTTGTATTCAACAACAAAATGAAGTGGTGTATGATTTGTTTATAGAGCTACCTTGTTTTATTGATGAAAATTATGAGAATTGGCCAATAGTAATTTTTGTGATAAGTATAGAGCAAAAAAAAGTGTTGGTTGATATCAGTTTTGGTTACTGATCATGTTGTTGATATTCATGTTTTGTCATTGATGTCAACATATATTTCTGTGGAGAGGACAGATTGGTTACTTGACTGGAAGGAGTGTACGGACACTGTATGGATGATTCAGAATGATCGAAGTTGGATTTATAAAGAAGGATGTGTGTTGACCTTACTCCCGAGGTCGCTTGGATTCATAATGCAGTTTGTGGATGTTACAGTTGATTTGGTGAAACTGGTTTTCTGGACTGTAACTGTGTTTCTGGAAAGAGAAGGTCTCTATATTTTGGGTATATATTTCTGGAGAAGGTATTTCAGATGATGCAAGCTTACTGGTGGACAACCCACATATGTTGGAGTAATGGGTTGAGTTAGATTATTGTTTGGTTACTGGTGATGTCATCTATGGCGTGTATTCTGAAGAAGACCCAATTGGTGGCCGACTTCAAACATGTAGTGTGTAAAATGAATTGTGAGCATGGATTGCGGATCTAGAAGTATATGTGATGGATTTTAATTGATGTTTAATTTTTATGGGTACCGTGTGTATCTTAGCAAGGGGTCAAATAATTATTTGTATATCGAAAATCCTTAATTGGCTGACCTAATTAATTATTTGTGTATTAGGAAAGCTTAACTGGCCAACCTAATGAATTATTGTAAGAGGGTATATATGAGTGATCTTTTATTTTGAAAAGATGTGACAAAGATTGAAAAGAAGAAGAAGTGAAAGTTGCAAGGCTTGTTTGGTTGCTGGATGTAGAGCAGAGTTTATAAGAATACTTCATTGGAACTAACCAAGCAAAGACAATTGCTATCAGACAGTTCATTGGATTGTGTATTTTATTTATACACTTGCTCGGATTGTGAATCCTTGAGGGTGGCTTTAACATTCTTTGGGAAGTGTGCCTTGCTAGTGAGCCTACTATTTCTTTTGACTCCTAACAGGGACTGTGTGCTGTAATGTTGCAACAAGATCCTAACATGGCTAAATCTTTTAACAGGGATACTATAATCTCAGTACATTATTTGTGGGTGTTAATTCCCACTAGGGTTTTAGCTTTAACAAGGTTTCCTCGACAAAAACTATTGTGTTATAGTGTTGGAATTTACTGTGTTATTATTTACATTTGCAGATTTTGTTTCTAAAGTTTAAAGTTTAATAATCTATATCATAACCGATTCACCCCCCTCCCCTCTCAGTTGTCTTGTGGACTGTTATTCCTATCAATTGATATCAAAGCTTGTGGTCCTCAGAGAGAAAGTTTAACATCTTGAGGTGATCCTAAAGATGACTTACTACAGGAAGTATAGTCTGAAGTTTGATCCTGAAAACTTTGACAGTTGGGAGAACAAGATGAGAACACATCTACTATGTCTGGGAATTGATTACTGGATGATAAAAAATAAGAAAGAAAAGGTAATGAATGAGGATGAATTAGAGAAAGCCACTGAAGATGAAAATAATCTATTTTCATGTAATATGGTTGCAAGGGAATCTTTGATCACCGCACTATCGAAAGGAGAATTTGCTGAAGTAAAGGACTTAGATTCTGCACATGAGATCTGGACAAGATTAGAAGCATTATACATTGGAGACAATTTTACTAAGAAGGAAAAGTTACAAAATTGGAAGAAAAAAATGGAATCACTGAAGATGAGAGAAGATGAGAACATCAGAGCATATGGATAGAGAATTACTGAAGTGGTTACTGGTATTAGGAAATCTAGAGGAACTTACAGTGAGGAAGAAGTGATTGTGAAAATACTCAGATCTTTGACACCTACTTATAGAACCAAATTTCAAGCTATAGAGGATATCATACCTTTGACACTGAACTTCACCAGAGAGATGTTGATTGGAAAGCTAACCACACTTGATGTCGTAGAATTGGGAGATACTTTACCTAAAGTTGAGTCAACATTCAAGGTGACCATGCACAAGAACAAAAGGATCTTACCTGGAAATGCAAGCACAAGTAATAGTGATTTAAGAGAAGAACTTGGAGCCTATGCTGATGAATGGGAACAAATACATGAAGAAGAAAGGAAGTTAGATGAAGTTGTGGCATTGATTGCTAGAAGAGAAAAGAGAGGTAAGGGTAAATTTGAAGGCAAATTACCTTTGAAATGTTTCTGATGTAACCAGATTGGTCATTTTGCATCTAGATGTCCTACAATAATTCCAAAGCACAAACCTAAGTTTTTCAAGTCTATATTTTCAAAAGACAAGGAATGTTATTATGCTAGTGTGGGAATATCTGATGACGATGATGGTGACTATGATGAAATTGGATTTATTTCTATTAAGGATGATGAACCTATGCATGAAGAAAAAACTTTAGTATCCCGTGTTGAAAATAAATCTAAATGGGTTATAGATAGTGGTTTTTCACATCATATGACAAGAGATAAAAACAAGTTTGTAAGTTTGAAAAGGCATGATGGTGGTGTTGTTAGATTTGGTGACAATACTCCTAAACTTATTATTGGGATTGGATCTATTTCTTTGGATGGAAAGACTAACACTGACAATGTATTACTTGTTGATGGACTTAAGCATAATTTGTTGAGTGTTGGATAGCTAGTGGACAAGGGTTATCAAATGAATTTCATTAATGGGAAATGTTCTATTAAGAGTAAAATAGGAGACTTGATAGCGTCTGGTACTAAATCTAGAGGTAATGTATTTGAACTGAACACATTTGAAGCTTCTTATTTTATTGTGAAGGTTGATGACATTTGGTTATTGCACAGAAGATCTTGTCATGTTAATTTTGATAACATTGTAAAGGCAAGTATGAAAAAAGCAGTAAGAGATCTACCTAAAATTGTGAAGCCATCTAACACTATGTGTAGAGAATGTGTTATGGGGAAGCAGACTAGAAGCACTTTCAAGAGAAAAGCTTATTCAGCAAAAGGGAAGTTGGATCTGGTGCATACAGATCTGTGTGGTCCTACAAGAACAATATCATACTATGGTGAAAGGTACTTTATACTTTTTGTTGATGACTTTTCCAGAATGATGTGGGTTACATACCTAAGAGAGAAATCTGAAGCATTCGACAAGTTCAAGTTATTTAAAGAAAAAGTTGAGAATGAATCTAGTTTGAAGATAAAATGTTTGAGATTAGACAGAGGTGGAGAGTTTACATCAGACTTATTCAATTCATACTTTGAAGAGCATGGTATATACAGATAGAAATCAGCTCCTATAACTCCACAACAGAATGGGATAGCAGAGCAAAGAAACACAACTATATTAGATGCTTCTAGAACTATGTTACTAGAAGGAAATGTGTCACATGTTCACTAGAGAGAAGCAGATGGCGCTGTTGCGTACACATTGAACATAATTTAGATCAAAGAAGGTAAAAGTAAAACACCATATGAATTATGGTTTGATCATACACCTACTATAAAGTATTTCAGAATATTTGGTAGTAAATGTTATATCAGGAGAGATGATGAGATAGGAAAGTTTGATGCTAGAAGTGATGAAGGAATCTTTCTCGGTTACTCTACTATGAGTAAAGAATATAAATTTTTCAATTTGAGATTGAGAAATTTTATTGAAAGCGCCAATGTGAGGATAGATGAAAATTTTTAGATTCAGGAAAGGATATATGATTGTGGTCAGATAACAGAAACAAAAGAGGTTGCCGCTGAACCTAAAGAACCCTTGATGATCAAGAATGAGATTGAAGAAGAAAAAACTGAAGCTACTGAGACATTGAAAACACCAAGGTATGTCAAGAGGAACCATCCTAAAGATCAAATCATTGGTGATGCAAACAAAGGGATGATGACTAGATCTAAAGCTAGAGATGAAATTTGTTTTATTTCTCAAGTTGAACCAAAGACTACTGATGAAGCTTATAGAGATAAATCTTGGACTAAAGCTATGGAAGAAGAACTTGATTAGATAAATAAAAATAATACTTGGGAACTAGTTCCAAGACCTAAGATTAAAAATGTGATTGGTACTAAATGGGTTTTTAGAAACAAAAATGGATGAGGAAGGAACAGTGGTAAAAAACAAGGCAAGAATGGTATGTAAAGGCTACTCACAACAAGAAGGCATAGACTATGAAGAAACATTTTCTCCTATTTATAGATTGGAAGTTGTGAGATTATTTATTGCTTATGTTGCACATAAAGACTTTAAAGTATATCAGAGGGATGTGAAGTCAGCATTCCTGAATGGTGATCTAGAAGAAGAAGTGTACATTGAGAAACTTGATGGTTTTCCTTTGACAGGTGATGAAAACATGGTTGGCAGAATGAAGAAGGCATTTTATGGACTGAAACAAGCACCAAGGGCATGGTATGTAAGACTGGACAAATATCTACTTTGTCTTGGTTCAGAAAAGGTAATGCAAACAGTAATTTATATTTAAGAACTGATGAATATGGAATCTTCATTATAGAAGTTTTTGTTGATGATATCATTTTTGGAGGCAATAATAAAATGAGTAAGAAATTTTCTAAAGAAATGGAGAATGAGTTTGAAATGTCACTGATTGGGGAGATAAAAAATTTCTTGGTTTGAAAATTAATCAGAGAAAGAAAGACATTTTTATATCTCAGACCAAGTATCTTAAGGAAATGCTAAAGAAATTTGGAATGAAAGATTGTAAACCTGTTGGGACACCTATGGTGACTGGACACAAATTGACAAATAAAGATGAGACTCAAAGTGTTGCACAGACTAAGTACAGATCAATGATTGGAGGTCTACAATATGTAACTCACAATAGACCAGATATGCAATTGGAATTGTTGCTAGATATCAGGTAGATCCTAAAGAGACACACTTTGTTGTTGTAAAAAGAATTTTTAGATATTTTAAAGGGACAGTAGAATATGGATTGTGGTATGAAAAATTAGAAGATTTTACTTTGCAAGCTTATAGTGATGCTAATTGGGCAGGTAATGTGGATGATAGGAAGAGTACAAGTGGTGGTGCATTTTTCCTTGGAAAATTATTGGTTTCTTGGTTGAGCAAGAAGAAAAACTATATTGCTCAATCTACTGCTCAGTTCAAGTATGTTGCTGCTGCAATAAACTATACACAAGTTGTTTGGATGATACAAATGTTGAAGGACATTGGAATAATTTTCAAAAAACTAGTGGTTATCCATTGTGATAAAACTAGCATAGTGAATATGTCAAATAATCTTGCAATGCATTCAAAGACTAAACATATTTCTATTAAGTATCATTTCTTGAGGGAGAAGGTAGCAAATAAAGAGATTAAATTGGAGTATATTAGCACCAAGGAACAAATAGAAGATATATTTACTAAAACTTTTCCAAAAGATGCTTTTGAATATCTCAGAGGCATGCTTGGGGTGATGGCCATCCCAGTGGTAACTAAATGATGCAGATGTGCATCAGTCTAGTGGATCTCAAAGCTATATCATTCTCTGGACTTGATGTATGGATCTACTCCTTAAGGGGAGTGATCGCGGGAGAATACTATGCAGTACATTTAGGTGATCTTGCACCTGGTTGATGGACATGAAGATTTAAAAAAGCTACACCATACAAAAGACTAAAGATGATTTTTGGCACCCTTTTCGATTGCTTCCAAAGGGGGAAGGAATCTATGTGAAAATCTCTACTATTTTGAGAGATTGGTGTTGAGGATATTGAGAAGATTGTATTCAGAGAGAGTAATTTTCAGTTGATGCATATGGATTTTCCCATGTGTTTCCATCAATGCCAAATGGGGAGATTGTTGGATGATATCAATTTTGGTTATTGATCATATTGTTGATATTCATGTTTTGTCACTGATGTCAACATATATTTCTGTGGAGAGGACAGATTGGTTACTTGACTGGAAGGAGTGTACGGACACTGTACGGATGATTCAAAATGATTAAAGTTGGATTTATATAGAAGTATGTGTGTTGACCTTACTCATAAGGTCTCTTGGCTTCATAATGAAAATTGTGGATGTTACAGTTGATTTGGTGAAACTAGTTTTCTGAACTGTAACTGTGTTTCTGGATAGAGAAGGTCTCTGTATTTTGGGTATATCTTTATGGTGAAGATATCTTAGATGATGTGAGATTACTAGTGGATAGCTAAAATATGTTGGAGTAATGGGTTGAGTTTGATTGTTGTTTGGTTACTGGTGACGTCAGCTGTGGCATGTATTCTGAAGAAGACCTAATTGGTGGTCGACTTCAGACATGTAGTGTGTAAAATTAATTGTGAGAATGGATTGCTGATCTGGAAGTATATGTGATGGATTGTAATTGATGTTTAATTGTTATGGGTACCATGTGTATCTTAGAAAGGGGTCAAATAATTATTTGTATATCGGAAAGCCTTAATTGGCTGACCTAATTAATTATTTGTGTATTATGAAATCTTAACTGGCTGACCTGATGAATTATTGTAAGAGGGTATATATGAGTGATTTTTTATTTTGAAAAGATGTGACAAATATTGAAAAGAAGAAGAAGTGAAAGCTATAAGGCTTGTTTGGCTACTGGATGTAGAGCAGATTTTATAAGAATACTTTATTGGAAGTGACCAAGAAAAGACAGTTGCTATCAAACAGTTCACTGGATTGTGTATTTTATTTATACACTTGCTCGGATTGTGAATCCTTGAGGGTGGCTTTAACCTTCTTTGGGCAGTGAGCCTACTATTTCTTTTGAATCCTAACAGGGACTGTGTACTATAATGTTTTAACAAGCTCCTGACAGGGCTAAATTTTTTAACAGGGATACTATACTCTCAGTACATTATTTATGGGTGTTAGTTCCCACTGGGGTTTTACCTTTAACAGGGTTTCCTCGACAACAAATATTGTGTTATGGTGTTGGAATTTACTCTTTTATCATTTACATTTGCATATTTGGTTTATAAAGTTTAAATTTTAATAATCTATATCACAACTGATTCACCTCCCCCCCTCTCAGTTGTCTTATGGACTGTTATTCCTAAAAAAAGAACACAAAGAATTGACTTGTTCAGATTCAAATTTAAATCCAACACATATTCATGAGTAGAAGGTTGATGTTCCAAACCTTGTAAAAGATGAAGAAAAATATCAAGAACAAGGTTTGGATCTATGTATTCTCTCAAAGTTTCTATAATACAAGCATGAGGTTGATAATTTTTAAGAGAAGACCAATGATGAGCTTCAAGAAGATTACTTTTATAGCATTATAGATGGATGTTGTTCCAAGCTAGATAATGAATTTCACGTTGTAGAGAAAATGGTTCATGTTCAACGTGATAAGTTTTATCTTCTTGGCATAAGAAAATAGAAACAATAGGTTGAGGTTGATGACATGATGGTTGGAAAAGAGATAAAAGGTTATGATCAAGACAATGATGTCAAGATGGTGGTCAATTAGAAAAAGGTTAGTACTGAATCCTCAATTTTTGTGCATTCAAGAGGTTGTCATGTTAGACATATAGTCAGTTCATAGGGTAACAAACTACCTAATATGATGTTTTTACCTGAACATAAGATTTCAAATGATAAACTATCATCTCACTCCACATACTTTCTTCCAAGAAATGCTACAAATGATATTTATGAGTGGATAGGTATGTTTCCTTTCTTCCATCAGAAGCCATTATAGTATTTCATCAAGTGTGTTTCCATACTTCATATCCTGACAGTTACTTGTGAGAGAGTTAAGCATTGTACAATGAAGAAGATAGGTAGCTACTTTAACCATCCTTGGAATTCTTCATCTAAGTTGGTGATCTAAATCTAGTAGTGTGGAGTAGGTTAATTCAGTTTTGGTTTTGGTGTGGTAGTTCATCTTTAGTTTTCAAATAAGTGTTGTTCGCACAAGTAACTTTCCTAGGAGTAATAAGGAGAAATTTTCTATGATGCATCACAATGATATGAATGAGTATCCATCACGTAGAGCATGAGTTTTGACTCACTACACTATATCATACATTTTCCTTCATATCCTCATTATGAATCATAGTAGCGTTCCTAGTTAGTTCAAATTTCAGTTGTGTTGTAGAGAAATGAATCTGATCTAGTCAAAACCATCATACTGCCTAAAGAGAAATCATATCATATGATACATGAGCTAGAAATCTCAATGTCAGGTATTATATATGTTTGACATAAAAAATTCTAATGGTTTTCATCAGGTTTAGATCCTTTTTTATTTCAGTTTTAGTTTTGGTTTGGTGTGTTTCAGTTTTCAGCAAGTGTGTTTTAGTTTTTTGTGTTGAGAAGATTTTAGTTTTCTATGTTCAAAGTTGAATCTATGCACAATGTATTTGCATAAGGAATTTTGTCTGAATTGTTTAGCAAGCAAACACCCCTGAGATGTCGCCAAAAATGTTACCCATTTTCGGCATCCAACTCAAATAGGCAAATTTGGGTAGTTGAACAACTAAGGTGAAAGGTACATAATGGTTTCCATTGAGATTCATTGTTAAATGTTCTTTCTGATTAAATGTTGAAATTAAAAAGTAAAAAAAATGTATTAAAACTAGAATTCCAAGAAAGGAAAGAAATAATTTATTTCATCGTGAAAAGTTCATTATATTAATATGTAAAGTGTTTACAAAAATAAGTATTATGAATATATTTTGAGATGTGAATTCCTTAATTTCTCTTAAAAAAGGTAAATAACTCACACAAATCATGGGACAACTATTAAAATGATGCACAATAAATTACATAAGTTTAAGAATTCAAGATTTAAAGCAAGAGCAAGGATCCGTCATTGACTGGTGGAATAATAGATTGTGGTTGAATCTTGCTTTAGTTGGCTTCAGGAGGTGGTTACATGTCTTGAAGGTACCAACAAGGGTTGGTGAAAATGGTTTCAGTCTATAGATAGGGCAATGAGGGTCCAGACTCTTCTCTAAAAATGACTAGCCATAAGGAGGCATACTTTCAGTCACATCAGAAAGAAAACATTCAGGGCATCATGTTCTTACTTAAAAAAATTATTCATGTCTAGGTATAGGTGTAACATTCATGAGTGATAATAAGTGAGTCAAAAGGGAATCAAGAAAAGGTTCTCAAGTGCATGGTTCAAAAATGGTAGTAAAGTACATCACATTGATAGGAGGATCAATCAATAGTTGCAGTGTCATGTAACAATCAGTAAGGAGCATAAATTACCAAGACAAAATATATATTAGATTGGAAGATGCCTCATTGAACAATATAAGTTATACATGAGTGCATTATGATGTGGCTATACAATAAGTCATGATAGAGGTGGAGCCAAGTATATTACTACTATATTTAGCAACAAGGTACAGGTTGTGATAAAAACTATTAAAACCAATAGAGTTACAACATGGGAGTAGCATTGGTGGTGAAACAGGAATATTACATTATTAGTAGAGGGGATTTTCATATTTACCTTGAAAATGGAGCCCACATTTATGCCTCAAGGTTTTAACATCAATCATTTAGAACAAAGAATACAGACAATGAGAGTAGAAAGAACATAAATTATATTACAAAGGAAAGTACAAGTAATTCTAGCACTGGTGAATTAACATTTACATCAAAGGACAGCCACAGGATAAGTTAGCACATCAAGGAATGACAATCAAGATCAAGTATTAAAACATTTAAGTTATAATTAAGGAACAACACCTAAGATAAATACTTATGTAATCTAATGAAACTCATCATATATGAAAGCAATTATCAAGATTCATTTAGAAATAGACATACAGTGTGGAGTACAATCAAGAGTAATGAACACGAATGATGTGGTAGCAACAAGTGTGTAATGATAGAGGTTAGCATAATCATGGAAATAGGATGAAAACTTTATGACAGAATAATATATCAAGGAATTACCATTATGTTATATGGGGTTACATCAAATACAAAACACAAATCCCTTAGGAATGAGAAATGATGAAGATAGATCCAAAGGAAAAAGTTAGTACTTGATCATCAAAATGAAGATCAAAGACTATATTTTCCAAGTATACTTGATAGTCAAGCAAAAGATATATATAGAAAAGAAGAGATTTTATTTGTTACAGAGATGTCTAGCATAGTATATAAATATCTAAAGAGTAGAATGACCATAATAGTCACCCCATTATCACAATGGGGAGAAAAGAACTTATCGATAGAATGGAGTATTATTTCATTGAACATAATTGAAACCAATATAAAGGATCCCAAAAGTAGAGCTAAATATACATGAGGACCATGTTTCACATATAGCAAGGAGATTCAGAAACCGTAAATAACCCAATTTCTACATGATGTATTTGTGATATTTTTGCAATGAATTAGCATCCATAGGGGTTCATTCTTAGATTCAATACATGAACAACCTTAGCAATCATGAGGAACAATCGACTCCAGTGTTCAAAATAGTCTCAAAGAATGATTTTTGTGAAAATGACAGCTCTAGAAGAGAAAAGATCATTCATATCGAGATGCATATTGATGTTGTGGTGCAGTGATAAAGATCTATGATATAAGTAACAATGAACATAATATATGCAACATGATGACTAAATACAACCAAGTACAAAGACAAATAACATAAGATACAATATAGTAACAACATTCATGTATATAATATCAAGTGAAGCATTCATTATCAAATTTGATATAAACAATTATCATAATCATCAAGAGGTAGAGCATTAAAGTCAAAAGGAATCAGTTATAAAAGCTGAGGGTTCATTAAAAGCCTCCAATTATAGTTGTACATTCACAAACATGTATGTTATAGGTCAAAACAGGATGTCAGGAGTTTTTGAAGGAGCATTCATCAAGAAGCAAAGCTACAAGAAACAAAAAGTTCATAGAGGCTTCAATGGTAATAATTTATAGACTTATGGACGACATATGAGTATACTAGAGTGACCTTGGTAATGACAGATATGCTCCTATAACATGTTCACAATGTCAAAGTATGAAAGGTTGGGTCATTATCATAACTAAGAAATGGTGAGAACAACTCTAGTATCAGGATTCAATGTTGTAATGAAGAATTGGATACAAAAGGGTTTTAACAGTGAAGGTGTTTTCATAGAAAAATTTAGTCACTTTTTTTTTTATGTAGTAGAGAGACCATTGATACTTTAGCCAAACATAATCTTTATAATGATATATCTATATTCAATGTTATGAGAATAAAAAAATAATTATATTTTGACATAAGAATGATTATCATGAAAGCAAGAAACTACTTTAATAGATAAAGATGGTGTCAATATTAGTGAAGAAAATAGCAAAGATCAATAGGATTTTATTAATACCATGTCATTATGAACAACACTATAGTGAAACATGAGGAAATGAATGCATTCATTCATAATATAATATAAAAGTACAACATGTATTTCCAGATAAAAGCATCAACAAAGTAACAATGGTTTCCTAAAAGGCAAGATTGAGGAAAATCAGACTTAGTGTCTAAGGAAAGAAAGGTGATGCTAGAATATCTAATATATGGCAGGTGTTATACAAAGGTGAGATACAATGTTGTTCATTACATACAAAGTATATTGGTAAATAGAGAACTAAACACAAGCTTCAACTGCTCAAAATCCCTTTGTATATCAGGCATCATATTGAAAGGAGAAACATCAAGGAAAATATAATGATCATATCTAGATACAATTCCATTGATGAGATCATGAGGGAGTAATATTTATTTCACAACTAAATCAGCCAAGAACTTTGTATGATTCACTAGTAATATATGTTAATAATTACCAAAGTATGTTATTCAAGAAATAGAACAAACATTGAAAACATACTGAAAGAAGAAAGGATTTATGAATATGTTCATTCAATTTGATTCTAAGTTTGTGATAGTGATTTAAATGAGATAAAATTCTATAGGGGAATCTGAATATGCCAAGTTTTTAATTTTGGTATGCTGTCTATAGGAAATTAATTTAGCAACACAAAGATCAAAGTGTTCATAATGATGCCTAGATTCATAAGGAAAACACAAGTTAGTAGATCATCAAAATGGCAGTGTTTTTGTTTTAACATAATATACTTATTTTAAGGAGAGCATAAAACTTTCAATGAAACCCTTCATTGTTTTCTTTTCAAAGAACCTAGTTAGGTAAGGCCACAAATTTGAGAAGACCCTCATTTTAAGTTCAGAAATTACATAAGTCACGACTTCAAATTTTTCAATTTCAAAACAGAAATCCCTCATTGTGAAATATATATAGAAAAATTCCAAATTTAGAAACCCTCAAAGGCTTATAAGTTCAGATCACGGTATTCCAAGAATGAATGACTGCAGGAGGATAGATGAAAGGAAGGATGGGTGGAAAAAATGATAGGTGGATAAAGATGGGAGATGGATGTCAAGAGATGTCAATTCCTTCATTTCTCCCCTTATCCTAGACCAATAGGGATATCTTTTTCATTTCCCATCCTCTTTCCATATTCTTCAGTTTCAGTCTTTCTTCCTAATCTGAGCTTGAGTCTTTCTTTCATTTCCCTCATTCCTCCTTATCCAACTCATCAAAAAAGCATCATGTCACAAATCTATTATGATAATTTTGGCTGTCATATCTCTTCCTTGTCTATATCCTATTCCATTGATGATGAGAGTATTGTTGATCATGATGCATACTTTGAAAACCTTATAAATCTCTCTCCAATGTCCTATTGCAGTGATGATGAGAGTCTTTTTTATCATGATGCATACTTTGAAAACCTTAGCAATATCTCCCCAATGTCCTATTCTAGTGATGATGAGAGTCTTGTTGATCATGATGCATACTTTGAAAAACTTAGCCAACTCACCCCAACATCCTTTTCTAGTGATAATGAGGATCTTGTTGATCATGATGCGTACATGGAAATCCTTAACACACTTACTCCAAACATCCTCCAAAATCAGTTTATTCCTCCACACTATCCCATCATGCCGCCATGCATACCCACTAGCACTCCTTATCCTACCTTTGACAAGGGAAATCCATATTATCCTTCATTCACATCTCCTTCCTATACATTCATGCATCCATCTTATCCCACAACCATATCCCAAACTCCATCTTTTCACAACAACACTACTAGCTATATTCCTAATCCAAATCTCCCATCTCATTATCCTCCAACCCATGTTCAATTCCCTAATCCTAGTCCTCCATTTCCTCCAAACTATTGCCATGATCCCCATGCTATCGCTAATCTACCATCCACTCTATCCTACCCATCTACCCCATCTTATTCCAATCTACCATCTCCCATTCCTACCTACATTAACACATATTCCATACCCCAATCCATCCCTCTTCTCCTATCAGTTAGTCAATCTAGTCCACAATCCATTTCCACACCTACCTATGTGAACTGTCTCACCATACCATCTTCCCACCATCTGATATGTAAGTCTCCAAGGACTTTCACATGGAATCCATTACACAATCCATCTCTTATAGTTGATTAGTCATGTTATATCACTCCCCCATGGGAAAGAACTAGTGATGAAACCCTTCCATCTCCCGCACCCATCATTCCTCTTGCATCTCCCGCACCCAACATTCATCTTCCATCTCCTGCACCTATCATTTCCCTTCTGAATCCCATACTTATCGATCCTCTCCCACCCCTCACACGCAAAATTCCTTTTCCATCTCCCATAGCTACTATTTCCCTTCCAGATCTCATACTTTTTGATCCTCTTCTATCTCCTACACCTATTATTTCCCTTCCCGATCTCATACTTTTTGATCCTCTTCCATCTCCTACCACCATTGAAGTCCCCTCATCCATTGAATTCATCCAATCACCATCCCCATCTTCTCCTCCTGGCATTATCCACACCCCATCCCATCAACCTCATGCACACACCCTTCTTCCCTTTCTAACAGAATCTCCCATCCCTCCATCCAACCCATTTGCAGAATCCATACATCCATCCAACTCCTTTGAATAATCCATCCATATATCCCCCATCACACCATCCACATCAATCCAATCATGTCAAGAACTTGTCCTAAAGCATGTTGAAGTATCCATTGACTTGAATGAAGATTGAATCATCCCATCCACTCAACTTCCTAATTCATCCACACCTCCATATCCAGATCCTAACATCCCACTCCATCCATTACAAGATCCATCCACTCCACTTCCTAATTCATCCACTCCTCCACCTCAAGATCATATCCTTCCATCTACTCCAACTCTAAATCCATTACCCCATCTGAGTCAAGATCCAAGCATCTCCTCCCCTCCCCTTAATCCTTCTTTATCACCTCCAAATCCAACTATTCTACCACCATTACTCCATCACCTTGGTCCACTCACATTCCTCTGCGGTGGTCTGCTTAAAACATAAGAAATCAGTTACATCTCCACCATTTTCCATCCACCTGATAATGGACTCACATCTTGTTCCTTCACTAAAAATTATCCTAACTTGACTCATATGTTAAAAAAATGGAATTATCAAGGTAAAAGCACGAGCATAAATGAGCAAGTTACCCTATAGCCCATTCAGGTTGAAAGACATCCACGATCTTGTAGTATTGGTTACGCACCTAGAGGCCCTTCTTCTAAAACTGTTGGTATAACTAAAACAAAGTTCAAGAGTGCTTTCAAACCCTCCATCACATCTTCCTATCATCCCTCTAAAGCATATAATGCCATCCCCCCTCCTCCATCCTTGCAACCCAAGACAACCTACCATATTCCTCCTTCATCCTCTCCATCCATTTTGGGCCCCTATGTCCCAAAATCTCATCCCATCTTATCCCACTCCTTCCTTCATCCATCAATCCCATATAAACAATCCCACCCCTTACATTCCTGATCAGGATCAAAAAAAGCACATACCCATGTGCCCCATCCACCATCCTATCTCCACCACTCCATCTATATTTCCTCCATCTCATGCAAGTTCTCATATCTCTTCCAATGTTACTCACTGTCATTTGGACGCCAAATCACCAATGCATAAAGCTAGAGATCCACAATCTAAAGATTGTCATGTCCACTTCAAAGGACATTCTCTAGAAAAATAAAATCCCATCAAATAATGCACTACATCCCATAGGCCAAAAAATCCCATTAAAGAAAAAGAAATAACTATGTGGATACTAAAGAAAAAATATGACATGCATCTAAAAGAAAAATCCATTATAGCATTTGAGGTTACTAATCCTCTAGCCGAGCATTCCTCTCCTCCATCTTCAAAATATATTTTGGGTCCTTATGTCCCACAACTTCCTACCATGATTCCTACATTGTATCCACAGGTACCATCCGCTTCACATTTACTCTTCCCACATCCCTTGCAACATGTGCCTATGTTGATCCTGACAACATTCCCCTATTCCATTCACTTTCCATCATTTTTTCGGAATACTTCCAACTATCATATCCCCTATCCCACATATCTCCCCCTGCATAAATATCTCATACCTGAATTTTCCTAAGTCACCCATCCCACATAAAGTTGTACCAACATATCGTGATCAACACCAAAATCAGAAACCCAGAAAAAACAAAAAAAATCAATTAGAAGAAGCAAAAAAACAGAGAAAAAAAGAAAAAAGAGAAAAAATAAAAGAGAAATCAATTCGTCCACTGGTGAAAACTTGGCAAACAAGCGCCTTGGATAGGTACCATGATGAAAACCTAGTAAACAGGTGTCATGTGTAGTTCCTCCATCCAGTTTCTCTTCACACTTGGGGACAAGTTCCTTCTGGCCACCATCCATATATCATCCATATCTTGTCTTGTCCTTTTCACTTCCTCCATCCTCCTCTCGATCTTAATGAGAAATATATCAGCCACCATATCTACATTCTTTTGGACATCTCTTGACATCCATCTCCCATCTCCCGCATTTATTCACCTATCCTTTTATCCACCCATCCTTCCTTCCATCTATCCTTTTGCACTATCTTCCTCCCTTATCCACCCTTTGTCCTATCTTTCATTCACCTCCGTCATCCTCTTGTTATCCTACCTTCCATCCTATCGTACCCCCTCCTAATGCTTCCTCACATGCATGGCCTATCCTAAGTGGGGGCATTATGTTCCTTGGTGACATAGTCCTTGGAGACCTTCTTGTATCCACCTGCCATTTCCCAATCCTCCTCTCCTATCCACAATGCTTCAGCTATCCATCCATTCCTCTACTAAAGTCCTTCCATCCATTTCTTCCCTCTCTACATTCCCCAGCGTCTCCTCCATCTTCCAATTCCTTCTTTCATATATCCTATCACTTTTTTCTTCCCTTGTCATTGGTATCTCGCTCTAGGCTATCCTCATGCACCCAATGCCACCCATTCCAATCCTAATTTTCCTCGTGACCTACCATCGCATGAAAGTCCTATCCACATCCTCCAGCTATCCAAATTCAAGTAGCAATCAGCCCATCCAAGCACACCCTTAGCCTTGCTACAAGCTTTGATCACAATCCACTCATCATCATTGGGATGTGTCCTTCCCAATCCTTGTGTTTTCTTTGGGATTACATCATTCCTACATATAGAGAACACCATCCACTATTCCTCTATCTTGGCCTTTTGGCTCAACCAGGGCAACATCATGCATATCTGCCTCATCTCATCCATTCTCCCTATGCTTTCAGTCTGTACATATCTTGTCTGTTTCAGTCTAGTCTTGAGCCCGATCCTGTTTGTACATATCTCACATCCTTGGTCGGTCTCCTTGCAGAAAGTGAACCAGTTCCATTCCAAATCTTGTGCTTCAGCAAGTTCCTTATGACAAAATTCAATTTCAGCAATTTGATTTCACCACATCTTTGGCCAATTAGACTCACACTTGACATCTCCATGGAAATGGGTCCTTGAGGATGTATCCTTCCTCTCGTTGACCTAAATCCAATCATCTTTCTGGAAATGGGTCCTTGATGATGTATCCTTCCTCTCATTGAATTAAATCTAGATCATCACCCTCACTAGGTTCTTGTAGGATGTATCCTTCCTCTTGACCTAATCAATCCAATCATCATCCCATATCATTGATCTCTCAGGAAAAAGGCATCTTGGTATTGAATTTTTGATCTTGAAATTTGATTTTGGTTCTTGATTATCATTCCTAATTCTTTTTATTGTTCTCCTCCTCAAGGTTTCCATGATTCTTTATATCATGGTATGTTGTGAATGGATGCACCTGGGATAGGGAACTTGATTTTTTTTTTCTTCTTGTGAGTCAGTCAGATATGACCCTTGCATATATATAATTTGTTTAGGTTCACATGCTGCACTTGGGAAATGTCATTTGCTTGTGGGCTTTTCCAGCATAATTTTTTCTTTTGCTTTAGTTGGATTTTGTGGCCTATGGGATGTAGTGCATTCTTTTATTAGATTTGCTTTTTCTGGAGCATGTCATTTGAAGTGGAAATGATAATCTTTAGACTGTGGATCTGTAGCTTTATGCATTGGTGATGTGGCATCCAAATTATAGTGAGTATCATTGGAAGAGATATGAGAAATTGCATGAGATGGAGGAAATATTGATGGAGTGGTGGAGGTAGGATAGTGGATGGAGCGCATGGGTATGTACCTTTTTTGATACTGATTGGGAATGTAAGTGGTGGGATTTTTTATATGGGATTGATGGATGAAGGAAGGAGTGGGATAAGATGTGGGATGAGATTTTGGGATATAGGGGCCCAAAATGGATGGAGAGGATGAAGGAGGAATATGGTAGGTTGTCTTTGGTTGCAAGGATCAAGGAGGAGGGATGGCATTATATGCTTTAGAGGGACGATAGGAAGATGTGCTGGATGGTTTGAAAGCACTCGTGAACTTTTCTTTAGTTGTACCAACAGTTTTGGAAGAAGGGCCTCTAGGTGCGTAACCAATACCAAGAGATTTTGGATGTCTTTTAACCTGAATGGTCTCCAGGGTACCTTTCTCATTTATGTCTGCACCTTTACCTTGATAATTCCATTTTTTAGCATTTGAGACAAGTTAGGATACTTTTCAGTGAAGGAACAAGATGGGAGTCCATTATTAGGTGGACGACAAATGGTTGAGATGTAACTGATTTCTTCTATTTTAAGTGCACCACCACAGATGAATGTGAGTAGACCAAGGTGATGGAGTTATGGTGGTGGAATAGTTGGATTTGTAGGTTATAACGGAGGATGAAGGGGAGGAGATGGAATTATATGAGCTTGGCTCAAATGGGGTAATGGATTTGGAGGAGATGGAATGGTAGGATCTTGATGTGAAGGAGTGGATGAATTAGGAAGTGGAGTGGATGGGATGCTTAGATCTTGACTCAGATAGGATAATGGATCTGGAGTTGGAGTAGATGGATCAAGGCAATTTTCCTTCAATTCGATAGATATTTCAACATGCTTTTGGAAAAGATCTTGACATGATTGGAATGGTGTGGATGGATTGATGGGGGATATATGGATGGATTCTTCAAATGAGTTGGATGGACGGATTTTGCAAATGGGTTGGATGAAGGGATGAGAGATTCTTCAAATGGTTTGGATGGGGGGATGGGTGATTCTTCAAATGGTTTGGATGGAGGGATGGGTGATTCTGCTAGAGAGGGAAGAAGGGTGGATGCGTGAGGTTCATTAAATGAGATGTAGATAGTGTCAAGAGGAGAAGATGGGGATGAAGATTGGATGACTTCAACGGGTGAGGGGAATTTAATGGTGGTAGGAGATGGAAGAGGATCAAAAAGTATGAGATCAAGAAGGGAAATAATAGGTGCGGGAGATGGAAGAGGATCAAAAAGTATGAGATTTGGAAGGGAAATAATAGGTGTGGGAGATGGAAGAGGAATGATGGGTGCAGGAGATGGAAGGGCTTCATCACTAGTGTTTTCCCATGGGGGAGCGATATGACGTGAATCTTTAAGAGATGGATTTTCTATTGGCTTCCTTGTGAAAATCCTTGGAGACTTACGTATTAGATGGTGGGAAGATGGTACGGTGAGATAGTTCACATAGGTAGGTATGGGGGTGACTTGAAAACAAGATTGACTAACTAATGGGAGAGGAGGGATGGATTGGGGTATGGAATATGTGTTAATGTAGGTAGGAATGGGAGATGGTGGATTGGAATAAGATGGGGTAGATGGGTAGGAAAGAGTGGAAGGTAGATTAGCAATAGAATAGGGATCATGGTGATGGATTGGGGGAAATGAAGGACTAGGATTAGGGATTTGAACATAGGTTGGAGGATAATGAGATGGTGGATTGGGATTAGGGATGTAGCTAGTAGTGTTATTGTGAAAATATGGAGTTTGGGATATGACTATGGGATAAGATGGATGCATGAATGTATAGGAAGGAGATGCAAATGAAGGATAAGATGGATTTCCCTTGTCAAAGGTAGGATAAGGAGTGCTAGTGGGTATGCATGGCGGCATGATGGGATAGTGTGGAGGAATGAATGGAGTTTGGAGGATGCTTGGATTAAGTGTGTTAAGGCTTTCCGTGTATGCATCATGATCAACAAGACCCTCATTATCACTAGAATAGGATGTTGGGGTGCGCTGGCCAAGGTTTTCAAAGTATGCATCATTATCAGCAAGACTCTCATCATCACTGGAATAGGATGTTGGGGAGAGCTTGCTAAGGTTTTCAAAGTATGTATCATGATCGAAAAGACTCTCATCATCACTGGAATAGGATGTTGGGGAGATCTTGCTAAGGTTTTCAAAGTATGCATCATGATCAACAAGACTCTCATCATCACTGGAATAGGATAAAGACAAGGAAGAGATATGACAACCAAGCTCATCATAATAGATTTGTGACATGACACTTTTTTGATGAGTTGGATAAGGAGGAATGAGGGAAATGAAAGGAAGATTCAAGTTCAGATTAGGAAGAAAGACTGACAGTGAAGAAGATGGAAAGAGGATGGGAAATGAAAAAGATAGCCTTGCTGGTCTAGGATATGGGGAGAAATGGAGGACTTGAATTTCTTGTGCTTAACAGAAATATATATGAGCTCAGTTTGATAATGTTTAGGATGAGGCATTGTCTATGATAAGTGTGCCTTTGAATGTTTTCGGAATAAATGATGATCTTGAGGATTTTGAGCAAACAATCTTGTAAGAGGCAAAGCAACCTTGCAAGAAGCATACAGATGTTGTTCTCTTTGGAAAAAGGACTTCAAAACTCTCAGATTTGTGTATGTTCATGAACTATTTTTCACAAGGTTTGTAATGTTGAAGATACATACAAGCACTTTCTACCTTAAGGATTCAGTGAGCTTGAAAAAATTTGTCTACATATGTAGGCACACACACAAGAGCTAATCAGAATATGACCACCATCAAGCATGCAATGGCTCCATGATGTCATATTAGCTGACTCCAAACGCTCAGGGTGGCATGAATGTGCAAATGTCTCTGGTAAGTTACTATCTTCCTTTCCCAGTTGATTATCAGGATTTTGGGGATGGATCAGGTAGGTTGCTAGATTTATGAGTTGCTAGTATTTTTGTGGTGTCCCCACAATTGGTTTATACGGCGTGACTCACTTAAGAGCCTAGTTCAACCATGCCAGTATGCTGAGGATATTTACTCAGTATGGACTACCATTGAACATGACCCACCTGAGCTTGAAGGGATATAGACAAACCTTTAAGTCCACCTTTTTTCTATACCAACCGAAGGGTTTACCAGTTTGGGTCATTCTCTAGAAGGACTCGTGCTACTTCTGGACAGGCCCCTCTATGCAAAAATTGAAAGTTGTAAATGTTCATAGTCACCTTGCTCTTGAACTAACAACCAAGAAAGCCAATGAGAGAGGATAGTGTGTGATGTGAGGTTGTGCTCTATAGATTTTTTTGCAAATGCACCAAAAATGCAAAATACACGGTTAATTTTTGACAAGTTAGGAAATGTTTGATTTGTGCAGAAATAAAAATCGCAAGTTTGTTTGATTTTATGTGCACCAAATCGAAATGTACTTTTCCTTGTTCAATTCTTGTTTATGCATTCAAGATGATGTTTGATTGAGTTGTTCAGTTTTAAACCCAAATTTGAAATGTTCTGATTTACTTGTTCATTTTTTAGGACTCAAATTGAAATGTGCTTGATTTGCCTTGTTCATTTTTAAAACCCAAATTGAAATGTTGATTGAATGTTCAGTTTTTAGATCAAAAATGAAAGATGTGATAGATTGTCCAATTTTAAAGCCCACAAAGTGAAGTGTTTGATAGTTAGTTCAATTTTAAGATCCAAAAATAAGATGTGTGATTTGATTGTTGAGTTTTAAACCCAAAATCAGATGTTTGATTATTAGTTTTCCTTAAAGCATTCAAGATTTTGTGCATGTTCATTTTAAGCCCAAAAAATAAATGTTGAATTTTGTTGACTTTGAAACCAAAAATCAAGTGTGAAATGATGTGAGTACATACACTATTCTTTTTAAACACCAAAAAATGAAATGGGAATTTTGTAATTAAAAGATTATGTGCTTTCTTACCAAACTAGATGGCTAACCTGTAGACCTATGGAAAAAAATAAAAAATAGTTAGTAAGAGTGCATTATTGTAGGTTTACGGTGCCTTCCCCCTATGTTTTTACAAATAATGGTCCGAGTGATATAGACCATATTTCAACAAATGGGTAATAGAGAGAAAGTAGAAAGAAGATAGAAGGAATATAGTCTTCTTGTTTGTGTATCAATGATATTCGTGGAAGCGTAATAGAGAGAATGTAGAAAGAAGATAGAAGGAATATAGTCTTCTTGCCTTTTTCAACCTACAAAATAAAATAAGATCTTGCAAAACATACTCAAACAACAAAAACACATTAGCTTAGAGGGTTAGTTTGCAAGCAAAACAATGAAAAGGAACCCGTGAAGTGGGTTCCACCGGGCATGCCAAAATGTGAGCTATGAAAATTAGGTGTAAAGGAGCATAATAACAAATCAAAACACTCAACAGCTAATAATCTAAACTACATATAGGCTAAGACATGAAATGAAAACTTGAAATAAGCTAAATGAAGAAAGTGCAAACCTCCTACAAGCTCATTCAAACTCCATTTTGTTCGTTGGATTTGTCCATTTGTTGTGGATGTATGCTCATGGATGTGCTTCAAGCTTCAAGCTATGATCTCAAACTGGCATTATAAATCTTCTCTAAAAGATGGATTTATGATTTGCTCTCAAAATAGCATTATAACTCTACATGGAAGGTGGATTGAAATTGTGAAGGAATGAGGTTTCATTTATAGAAATGGGTGAGGAATCAAGGGTCAGGATGCAATCCTGAGGAGAGGTCCAGATGTACCTAGAAGAGAGCACATGGATTGTGCTTCTTCAAGTGCATCATATGATGACAAGTGTCACAATATGATTGGGTTGAAAAGAGGGAGGAATGTGACCATTTAGGGAAGAGAGCCAAGAAGACTCTAGAAGATAAGGTTATTAATGAGGGTGTAAGAGCATTAATGAGGAGTGTAAGAGGCATTAATGAGGCATTAATGAGGTATGGGTGAGGGGATAAGATAGAGCTTGATAAAGTTGATTTTTGGGAAGGGATTGAATTCGTAATCCAAAGATTAGGAATGTGACATCATTAGGGAGAGTTTAGGATTAGGTTTAGGGTTTAAGATAGGATTAGCATGGGTGAAGAGGTTGTGATTAGTTTGAACTCAGGGTTAGGTAGTTGGGATTGGTTAGGTTAGGGGTTAAAGGTAATATTAATGAATTGAATTACATAAATAACATATTCATTCAATAATAGGGGAATAGGGTTTTAATTAATTATTAAGATATTGGTTAGTTTTAATAATTAATCAAGATTATAGCCCATTAATTAAATTAATTAGGGCTAGGGGATGACATAGGTGAATTAGGTAATGCTTAATTACTTAGTTGATATGTCCCAGAAGGCACTAAATATGATTTAATTAGGTTAATCACACTTAGGTGTCTACAAGACTAAACCCAGCTAGGTTTGGTTAAAGATGAACCCTCGTATTCATCTAAGTAAATGCACAGGAAAATAAAGCATCTTATTTATATTAAAAGTAGTACATACAAAGATTGATGCAAAAATTTTGAAGAATTATTACAAAAGAAAACCTCAAGATACAAAAGTGCACTGAGATGAAAAATGTCCACTAGTCCATAATATATAGGGTTTGAAAGGAAAAATCAAAACCCTTGGCAGCAAAGCTTCAACGAACAACAAAGAATCATTTTAAAATCCCTTCCACAAGAAAATGGAAAATAGATGCAGCAGGGAGTTGTTAAATTTGAAGATGAAAGCCTAGTGTTCGAGCATGAAAGAACAAAATAATGAAGAGCAAAGTGGTTATGACCCTTGCCAAATATGCTTGTCAGAAGCTGAGGCATGTAATAGAGCCTTCAAAGTTTACATCCAACCACTGCAAACCCTAGTTCTCCTCATTCGATCGTACAACTAAAGATTTCAAAAGGAGAATGACAAAATGAAAATAAAGACACTTTTTAGGGTTTGTGACCTAATAAGTCGCCAGGTCAAATAAGTTATTTTTATGACTTTGTGGCAAAAGGAATAATATTGCAGGTCAAAATTGGATCTTTCTAGTGCAAATTAGAGGTTGGCATCATATTAAGGAGGTCAAAAAACCCCTAAATTAACTTTTGTTTCACCAAATCAAACACCAAAGGCCAAATCTAGAGCCATTTGATTTGGAGGTCCGGCGGTGACAATTCAGAAAAAATAAATATAGAGGCAATTTTCAAATAGTTATATCTCAGTCATCCAGACTCCTTTTTTTGAGCAATTTTTTTGTTTTGGGTAGAATTATGTACTCTACATAATGGTGTAGGTGTCTTTTTATCTCTATGTTTGAATTTTTCTAAAAATTTCTAATCCCAATTTTTTTAACTTCCAAGGCCTTGTTTGGGCTCATACAGACTCCTTTTTTGGTGTATTTTTTTAAAGTGCATAATTGTTTCTATAATTTATAGTGGTGCTATTAGATTATGGTGATTGTGATAAAAAAAATTTACTTTCAGAATTTGGTTTATTTTTTCAATTATAATGCATAGACCTTAGTTTGGTCTTTTATGTAGTGATCTAAGTCTATTATAGCTTGATTGTGGGGTGTAATCAATTGTTGATCTCAATTTGTAATGTGAGAAGTGTATCATTGATGTAATCATAGGATATGGAACGCATCCTTCTACAATAACTTTGACTAAGGGTAATTATGATTCATGGGAAAAAAAGAATCATCACACACTATAGATGGCTTAATCTCTTGCCTCCTATTTATGGACTTAGTCTTGAGCCAAAGATAAAGTGGAAGAAAATAGTTTGGGAAGTTAAGAATGGTCATATCAGAGGATTCATTGGTATGAGTCTGGGTTTGTATTTTTTCCATGATATCTACTCCAAGATCTTGAGTATTCAATGTCCACACACATTTTAGACAATTGTTTGGGAGCATTTTGGAGATCCACATGTTCCTGCTTTCCTAGATGATCTTACTACAAATTGTCTCATTCTACTTGATGATGCAGATAATATTCCCTACAATGATGATACCTTAGATGAGATTGAATATAATTCATTAATTAAGAGTAAGGATGATCCAGTGACTCTACCTGTAGCTCCTACTTCTCCAAATGAGATCACACATTCATATCTTTTTGGTGATTCCAGTGATTCATTGCAAGATATATCTATTTATCTTCCTAATTTGGTTTCCTGCTTTCCATATATTGTTTCAGTATTTGTGGAGTCTCACATTTCATATTTGGGAGACATATTTGAGGGAGTTTCTCTTCTATTCTATGATAGCATCAGCACAATTGGAGAACCTTCTTCACCTTCTTTGGAGATCAAAATTCATGAGTCTCTACCTTCACTTGATATGTCACATTTCCCAATTCAGGTTGATCATGGTTATGTGATAGATTCTTCAATCTTGGAGACTCTTATTCAATTTTCAGAGGCATCATTCAAATTTGATGATAGTTGTGGCACCAATTTTGTCACTTCATCTTTATCTTTGGACCTTGTTCACAATCAGTTTCCATTGGTTCCTTGCATATAACCTTTTATTGTGATTGGACATGTTCCTGATTAGTTTGTGGCATCTTCATCATCCAAGGACATGGCGACACATGAAGAGAGTTCACAGACAACATCATCATACAAAATTTGGATTCCACTTCCTAATTCCTATCCAAAATGGAAAGAATTACTACATTTGTACTTGGTTTATCTTCTTCCTAAGTGGAGAAATGTTGTTTATAAGCATTGGACTATGTTTTGTCTTTAAACACTCATCATTTTTGTAGGAGATTATCTGTTATGGGGGGACCATTTGTGTCCTTATTTCCTTCCTATGGAGGGATAATTTATGTATATATGTGATATATGTAGTCCTTGGGGGGTCTTGAGTCCTCCATCCATGCATCTTGTTTGTATCATATCTCTTTTGGAGGGTATTATTTTCCCATGAGGTCTTCTCCTTTTCTCCACTTTATGAGAGATTTCATTGCATTGTATTTGCATATTGTACATGGGTACGTAACATGGCCTAGTAGTTAGGATGCATCTTGTATTGTGATTTTAAGTGCAATCGATTATGCCCTGCATACCCGTCCTTACATTTTGTTGACAAAATGTTGGGTCCCCTTTTGTATTTTTCAGGTAGTTACTTTTTTCCTTGTCTTTTGGTTTCCTTTCTGATCTTCTTTGGGATCTGGATCCCAAAGCTTTTTCCCCCTAGTGTCATTGATTTTTGTACTTTGGGGTTCTGGTGTTGTTGCTCTCGCCCTCTTTGGAAGAGGTGATCACCAACCGTCCTAGAGTTTGAACTTCAGCGGTTTGCCTTTTTTGCATAATGATAATTAGTAATTAATGTGCTCTTTTTAGGCATTATAAAATATTGTTTACTTTTCCATTTTATATTTACCACAAATAATTTACCTCCAAGTGAATTAACTGAGAAATAGAGTGGAGCATTTTCCTAAGCTAAAGGTTCTTAGACTATGAAAACTATGAAATAGTGTAATAAGTGTGTTCGAGGTCTCTGCACTAAATGGTGACAGAGTAAATGGTGTTTGAGATTCCCTTCCCATCATTCTAACATTTCAGGTAGGCCTTGTTTGGCTCTCTAGTTTCATTTTTTCTTTGGCTTGTTTCCTTTTTTTCTTTTTGCTTTGTTCTCATTTCTTTGTTGAGGTTATTTTTTGCATGTTTCATCCAGGCCTAGCCCTCTATTGGGTGTGTCATGTCTTTATTGGGTTTGGTTGTTGGTATTTCTTCCCTAAGCATGGCCCTTTGTGGCTATTTATTCTCATGGGAAGGTAGTTTATATTTTTAATGTGCATAAGTTCTAAATTTCATGCTTCATTGTAAATTAGGTGTGTGTTGTAAATATGGCCTCTGTTAGTGAGTTTTGTAAACTCTACAAGTCTGTAAATTGTGAGGCTTTGTAAATTATGTACATTGTGTAAATGTTGTTGTTAATATCTCTCTAAATTTTTTATATTTTAAATTGCCTAGTTTTGTCTTTGGTGCACTTCGGAAATCATGCAATTTCATAGGTTGCTTGTAGTGCAAGTTCCATGGCTGCAAGCTCTTAGGGGTGTTGTCTCCTAAAATTGTTTTTGCAAGGTCTCATGACCATGTTTTCCTAATAATGCATTTGTCCCATGTCGTTGTGGCTGACACAAATTCCTTGTCGAGTCATGAAACCAGGTTTGTTGCAGAGCTGAGCTCACAAGCTCAGTGGCTCATTTGTAATTTTCTCTCTCCTCCTTCATTTTTGTCTTAATGGCATGATTGAATCCCATGAAAAATCATTTAAATCCATCACAAGTGGCCTTCATGTCACTCATGCTAGACCAGCTATTATTCGATTTCCATTACTCTACCTTAGTGGATCTATGTGTGTTAAATTACAGCAATGTATTCATTTAGTACGAAGGTTACCTTTTCCCACCAGTGATGTTTGCCTTCTTTTCAAAACATTGGTCTCCGGGTGTCTTGTTGATCCCTAGCACACCCACCTCGCTAGTCGTCCAAGTCATCATTTTTGGGCCTTTGCATCCTTGAACAAGTCTTATATATTTATGGTTTACTTACAGTGGAGGCAATATCCCCTGTATTTTCAATGGTAACTAACACGTTCTTTCTCAAGATGGTAGGTGAAAATAATGCCCAAAGTTCCAGAGAGTGGAATTATTATGTATAATTTTTATATATATATTGATAGTTGTCCAGTCTTCCAGGTCAAAGTCAAAGTGAGAAAGAAATGGTTGCAGTTAGATCACCTCTGGGAAGTCTTGAACTCCCAAGAGAATCGGAAAGTATTGCCAAAAATTCCAAGGCAAAGAAGGCATTAGAGAAGCTCCCACTGAGTCTAAAATATAAGCAAGGTGGGATAATTTAGGAATCCTGAATTGAATCCACCCTAGGAGAAGTCACAGATATAGATTTTGACACCTAGGCCAAACTAAAAAATATCATCCACGTAATCCACAAAGATCGATGAGCCAATGACTTGATATCAGTCAACTTAGCGACATCCAGAATCATTCAAGTAGATACTTTTCCTCACTCAGTATAGGTACCAGAGCTAATATTTCTCCTTGCCAAAAATTACAATCTGGCCACTAGAGTTGTTTTATCATCTTCGTCTAGAATCTAGGGTTATGTGATGCCAATCACTTCCCTAGACCATGATACCACCACCACAGGGTGGCGTATCCCTTTCTTCCTAGATTCTATTTTCCTCACCCGAGAAACTTTGGTGGAATTATTTATAGAGGTTGGAGATTTGGCCTGGTGCCACCTCAACACAAAATGGATAAAAATCCCATGTCGGGATTATAAGAAGATGAGGATGGATATCCCTCATTCCAACTTCAAGGGGTCCATCCAGGTAGGAATTGTATTCTCGTGTAGGATCTTTGGGGAACCACATACCCGAGAGTACACCCTGTAGATGTATTATTTTCTATATTATATGACCACCAACAAGTCACACTTTGAATGGGTCGCTACTATTTCCAACCATGTGGACATCAAGATGAGAAAGGTTAGGGAGGATTACAAGCTTTACATGACCTCCTACATCCTGTGGACCCTATCTCGACAACACGTAGGAATCTGAGGATTGAGCACAGTCGGAGTCCTTAGGACCGAGAGCACACAAGCCACCCCATGGGATCACTTTCCCAAGATCCAGTGGGATGAAATTTTCCCCAATTTTTGTAGATTAAATGACACCTTCATTTTCCATGGGATCAAGGTGCTCACCAAGGAGGTGGGGTTCAAAATGTCTCAGGAAGCCATATCACCTTCGTATCCTTCCCATTTGTGTGTGGTAAATACACCTGCTCCTTTTTCATGGCCTAGGAAGCTGAGAATGAGCTAAGTAACCTGGGCTTGGCTAAATTTTCAGTCAACTTCCAAGATTATGACCCACATGGCCAATTAGAGAAGGTGATGCCCAAGGAATCCAAACCCCATGCACCGCACATAGAAGAGTTTTGGGCAAATTTCCAAGATGACTTTGACATCCAAAATTGGTATTACTCAAGAATGTTGAAAGGTATGATGGATCACCTCAATCTCTAGACCTTCCCATGAATAATCCAAAGCCTAGGGAAAATAGAAATTTGAAATACCCTCTCAAGCCCCAAACCCCATTTTGGCCCCCCTCAAGAAGCGGTTGGATGCGAAGTTAGAGCAGGCCTGGAAGCTGCTAGATGCATCTAACTCCATGGTGAAATTTGGTCTTGGAGCTACTTTGGTAGGCTCTTTTCCCCTCCAAGTGCATCCCCCTCCTTGGCTATCCTTCTTGGCATGCCCACCAATGAGGAAATCAAAGAAGAGGCAATGGTCGTGATTGCTAGAGTGTGACTCCAGAGAAGAAAAAAGAAAAAAGAGCATAGACCCCCATGGAACAAAGACCTAATCCCAAAACTCATAGGAGTGACTGAGGTCAAGGTTCTATCCTCCTCTTTAGACAAGGAATATCCCCCAGAGGATCCCCAGAGTTATCCCCGATTGACATCGATGAATTCTTCTAGATCGACGATCTAGGGGTCTACATGAGATGGTGGAGAAGGTAGTAGAAGAGATAATACAATACAAAGCAAATATCTCCTGAGAGGAAGATAGAAGGGAAGAGGAAGTAGAAAAGATATCCCAAAAGAAAGAAGAGGAACTCTAACAAAAAGAGACTGAGAGAAAGGATACAGAAGAAAAAGAAAAAGAGGATAAGCGGGTCAAGGAGAAATTGTTGGCGGTAGGGGAAACTTGACCTACATGAACAACCATACCCCTATATTCCATGTTCTAAATCCCAACAGGTAACCAAGGCCAATCACTACCCAGGAAACACAGATGGGTGAAGTCATTGCTACACTTCAACAAGCATGCCTGAATAAGTTAGCTCAATAAACTTCACCCTTTTTCCCACCAAAAAAGGACATCTTAGGAGATGGTGCAAAGGTAAATAAAGGAAGTGGAGGTGATGATCCTAGAAATACTATCAAGGATGCATCAATGGGGAAGCCTGATCAAAACCCTGAGGACACTTCAAGTTTGGTGATAATAATGGGCAGATCGTAGGGACCGCTACAATGGTTGGTGGAATCCCAGAGAAGAAAATCTCTTATGGCTATGGTGGCCCCATTGTCACTAGTTGAGATGTTAGCCTAGGACCAGATAGAAAAGAATCCCAAAAGGGCTTGTACCCTCCATACTACTCAAAGGGATCTAGATAGAAATATGGTGGCAGTAGTGGCGGCCCCACTAGTAGGTAAAGATGAGTCTGAGGTAGCTATTAAGGATTATACAATCACAGAGTCCCTCTGAGAAAAAGGGACCAGAAAGGAGAGTTGGATCTCTTAGATGAGGAAAATTGAGTCATTCACGCTCGATATGAGAAACAGTCCCAGAGGATGAAGGAGCTAAAAACAAAAAAGACACAAATATCCTTGGGCTCCTGACAGAGTTGACACAACCCCTCTCCTCCATAACACCCAGACTGTCCACATCTAGAATGTCTCTCCCACAAGGTGATATTAATTCACTAAGGATAATGAAAAAGAACGTGATGTTTCTCGATGAATGTATCATTGAACAGATTGGAGCAATAAGGAGCTTCATGTGCGAGACCCTCCCTAGTTTCTTCCAAGATCGTAAATTAGCTAAAGGTCATCATTCCCTAGTGGCAAGAGGAAAAAAAAAGTATGAAGGGTGGAGGTATGACTTGGGAGAAATTTTGAATCTTGGGGAGGAAGGTTTGGCGGAGACAGACATCCTAGGGGATGAACCATACTAGTTCCCCAAGATCCAGTACTCCAGACTTGCATTGAAGATCAAGGTGAGAAAGAAAATGGTAAGGGTCTTGGAGGACCACCTTTTTGTGCTATGGGATTCAATGGGCCAGTATTCTTTATTTATCAAAGAGATTACTTTGGTTGATCCACTCAGCCCCGGGACTTATACTCCCATTGATATCATACTTAGCAAATTTGATGAAGTGGCCAAGGCATAATTCTAGCCCTCTAGAGATTTTGATAGCACCATAATGGTGCTACTCTTCCAGATGGTACTCAAGTCCCACAATTTTGCCAAGGTAGCCTCAGATTAAAAATAAAAGGTTGGGGATGCCAGTGATCATCTCGAGAATGCCATTGACCATCAGGATTGTATGAAGGAGGGGGAGGAGGTGGGTGTACTCTGTACTTTGGAGGTCTATCAGAATTTCAAAGATCAAAAAGTTTCTCAGACTCCGAGAATCTCTCTCCTTGGAAGGATTTGGTTAACATGATTCTTTATTCTTTGCGTGTAAGCTCTTGAAACCTGGAATTCCAGGTTCTAGTTTTGTATTCTTTACGGTGGTCTATTTTGTTGTCTCTTCCAGAGCTGATCGAGCACTGTCCAATATTTGTTTGTCAAAGGTGGGGCTGGTACTTTGTGGCCTGAAGGTGACAGGCGTAGGGAATTTTATTACAGACGTCTCCTAGTTCACAAGGCATTGTTTCACCATTTAATACCTAGCATATAGGAATGGTACTCAAAGACCGGTAGCCAAAAATGAATTTAAGGGGGTGTATGGCCTAAGTTATCCAATATATACTAACATGTCTACAAGTAAAAGGGTTCTCTGCCTGGCAAAAGATTTCTTGGACCCTTCTCTTTCTATGTTTCTTCTCCTTTCTTCTCAAATGCTTGTATATAATAACGTGATTATGATAGTGTAGGTAGTACCGATTGTAAATATTGTAATTTAATATATGTAAGTAGGTTGTAGAGGTTAGAGCCCCATTGTAGATGTAAGGTGTAAATTTGGATGGTCTCCTAAATAGGGTTTGCACAATAGAGATTTGCATATAAAAGAGACCTATGCCATATTCAACCATTTACATATAATCGTAACTAATAAGGGATGTAAATATGGAAATGAAAGCAAAGAATAATGGAGTAAAATATCTACCTCACATCATAGCAGATCTGAAAATACCATTTTTTTGAAGCCTGTGTTGAGTTTCTTGAAAATTTGAGATCGAATCTGAAACAGAAATGCAGAGATAGACAAAACCCAAAAATCTTTTTCTGATCTGACATAGCTCTTATTTTGACCCTCAAGTCAATGCCACCATTGACCCAGAATTTCCAATTTTGACCTAGGGAAGAATCGACCCAAAAATTCTCCAACAGGAAATCTATTTTTGGATCCCAAAAGTTTGCCGAAAAGGGTATACAAATCTGCACTCTGATCTGTTGTTCTGAACCTGTAATTCCCGAAATAGCACCTGCAAATATCTAAAAAAGAGGGGTTTTGGGGTGGCTATATAGGGTTTTGCCTTAGTCAAACCCCCATTTTTTTTTATCTCCACCTCAATGAATAGCTGAATATAGTATAATCTATGTGTGTGTGTTGCTATTGGAAAGAGGTTCGAATGTGTAATGTCAAGATCTAATCCTCTAGATTAAAACCCTAACATGAATTGAAAATGAGAAAGTAATGCATAGATTTGAATATGATAAAGAAATCATACCAATCCCCCAAGGCTAAAGTATTCCTACCAAACTCACAATCCATAGTTTCTACCCCATGATAGTATCTTTTGAATGCTTGAATGTTGAAGATGGTGGATCCAAGAAGAAGGAAGGAAGGAAGAACTCTCTCTTGCTCCAAAGAAGATCCACAATAGCTTGTCCACAAAATTCTTGTATGTATCAATGCATCATCATATATTTTCCTTCTATATCATCCTCTTTCTTTCTTGCATCATCATCATTTCATAATCATAATTGCATCATATCATCTTACGATTTTCTCTCATGAAGAAATGAAGGCCAAAAGAGAGTGTTTATATAGAGATCTCAATATAGACCTCCTAGGGCAATGCAAGGGACCCAAATTCAAATTTTTCCTTGAATTATGGTCCAATTAAAATCACCAACCAAGGAGGTGATGTATTAATTAGAATATTAGGGAAAACATTTCCGCATCTGGACCCGGAGACCTATTTTTAAGTTTAGAACCCTGATAAGCTCCAGATTTGAAAGCGGGGACCAACACCTATCAGAGGTCAAGGTTGACTTTGGCCTTGACCTAGATCAAGGATGACCTCAACCTTGACCGAGGTCAAGGTTGACCTCAATTTTGACCTAGGTCAGAATCGACCTCAACCTAGACCTGAGGTTTCAGGCTAGTCTCCTTGGGAAATCTGCAGGATTTCCAAGTCAACCGGGGACCTAGGAAGGTGAGAAAACACACTAGAATTATGGATAGAGGAAAAAATACCAAAGAGTGGGTATGATGAAGATTAGGAGAGCCAATACATAGGTGCTACCTAAAAATGGAGACACGAAAAGGGAGATTAAGGAGGACCCAAAGGATCCTAACCCTAATTTCACCTAGAAATACAGACTCAAGTGCATATGCATCCTAAATGCAAATCTAATATGAAAGTGTACTAAATGAGGGTGCTAAACCTACCAAAATGGAAGTGCTTCCATTTTAAGATGATACATTTATCCCCCACTTTAGCTTACATATGACACTACGTGAATATGCAAGCTAAAGTAAGAAAACATTGTAAAGTAAAAAGGATATAGCCAAGTCCTCAATGTGGAGATTCTGCAAGAAACTGTTAGTATCTACAACCTGTAGCACATAAGGTTAATGAAAATCTATAGAGAACCTAATCCTTACTAAGATGATTTTGATAAGTGCATAGAGCCCCTTATGCACCCTTTTTTGGCTTACTAATTCTGAAAGGTGAAACAGGGTGATAAGGTTAGATCTAGACACTAGATATGCATTTTATTGAAAATTCCTTTCCTAAAATAGTTAGGAGGATTCAAAATCTTATTAAACAGATTTAAGAGGTTATTTGTTTGAGTCAAAATTACAACACCACTGATGGCACTGAAAACAAAGCTACCAAAGTCAAGTTATGATGAAAAGAGTGAATGTCTATCTAAATGCATGTAAAGGGAAATTTGAATTTAAGCTAGGTAAATTCAAACAAACCCCTAATAAAACCCTAATTTTCCATTATAAATTAGATGAGGAAACACTTACCTTCTCAGTCTTACCGTTTTCAGAGTTTGGAAACAAGAAGAAAAATGCCGAAGAGAGAAGAACTTTGAGCGAGTCGCATGGAGGTCCTGAGAGAGCGCCTGGCCAATGGACAGCCGCTGCCTAAGGTAGGTTCCTTGTTTTGATATTTGTGATTGATAAATTCCTATTTTTATAGGGGAGGTCAACCTTGACCAAAAAAGGTTGACCCTGACACTATTATGTGAACCTTGACCCTTTAAGGTCGACCATAACTGGGAAGGTCCAATCCTTTCTAGGGATAAGGTTGACCCTTACCCAAAAAGGTCAACCCTGACTCAAAAAGGTCAACCTTGACCTTGACCAGGTCAAGTGGGTATTGTAGTTTTTTGATGATAGAGTACTGATACGATACTATTTGTGTTGATAGGATCTTGTCCATCTCTGAGAGCACCCCTTTGGAGGGCTATTACTAACTGTCAAATAGAACTTGTTCGAGTTACAGTAGGATGAGATACAACTATTGAGAGATGTGGGATTGTACTGGGTATTAGTCCTAGCATAGATGTGGTTCCATCAATCCATGATATCAACCATGATAGAGAGGTGGGATGAGGACACTTGTTCCTTCCATCTTCCATCAGGAGAGATCACGATCACACTTGAGGATATATACAGGATCCTACAACTTCCAGTCTGAGGCAAGTCTGTTAGACTGAGAGTGCAGTGGGGTCCTCCCAAGGTTTTTTTAGATTGGGAGTATTGTTTAGGATGAGTACCATAGAGGAGGACCCGATCACATCAGATCACTCTATCAGTCATACTAGCAGGTCTAATACTCTTGGTATGGAGAGTGATGCTATGCATACTCTCTTTGGTTGTAATACCCAACACAAAGGGTACAGTCTTCTTAGCACCAGTCACCCATCTTGTATGCAGAATGGAGAGTGATAGGATTGTTTTCTCATGGGGACGCAACATGTTATCCTATCTTTACCATGAGTTGAGTCAATTAGTGAGATTTCAGTGGGAGAGTCTTACAGTATCCACCTTGCTATAGGTTTGGATGTTTGAGATTTACACATGTACACAACCATAGGGTGTTCCAGTGATGGTAGATGCAAGCACACCGAGAGATTTTGCATATCTGCTAGGAGATGTCTGGCAGTATGGGGATATCCTCTTTTGGAGGGTATGCTTTGACCCTATACCAGGTATTGATGTGATATGGATACCATACTATCAGATGATAGAATGACTAGATATTCGACACCAGATGAGACACTCCCGATAGCGCAAGCTGCTAAAGGGTCCTACTAGTCATGTAGTGATGCCATATTATTATGATTGAGTGATGAGATAGTTTGGTCTGACATAGGGGGTCCCCCGGACAGTACCTCCGTATGCATATCTGACAAGATACTACTACAAACCTGATGCCCTATGCCAACCTACAGTAGTAGAGATTGTAGATAGTGAGACAGATGAGACTGAGGATACAGATGTAGATCCCAATGTATCCTATTCAGGTGTTAGTAGAGACTATATCAGATATTGGAGTCTACAGGGGACCCACCCCCACCCCATCTTCCCTGATGACTACCCTATAGGTGATCCTAGTCTTTCAGAGAGGACACACCAAGGTGGTGATATACCAGAGGAGGAGGAGGAGGATCATAGAGATGAGAAGGATCCCATCCCTGAGGGAGATCCCATGGAGGAGGAGAGGGTAGAGGAGAGAGCAAAAGAGAGAGCAAAAGAGAGAGCAGAGGATATGCCTCCAAGTGGTAGTACAGGTGCAGATGATCAAGAAATCTATGATGTACCATTAAGATCATGATGACCTCCCCATGCACATACAGAGACACCACCACCTAGACCTAGACATAGCGAGCGAGGAGAGGGTAGTCACTCCATGCCCCCACCATCTAGATCCTTTGGTGACACCCAGGAGGGAGATCCATGTATGATATCTGTAATTGATTAGAATATTTCAAGTAAACATTTTTCTAGAAGAATTACTAAAAATATAAGTATGTTTTAATTTTTCAGCTACCGTAACAGAGTGGAGGAGCTTTGTGTCTGAGGTCCTGAAGGATACATGTATATCCTACCGACTACCAGCTAGTGAGCGAGAGTCCCTTATTGGACAGAGGGATCCCAGTAGACATGCAGATATTTTTGCATGTGTCCAGTGAGAGCTGAGGTTACGCAAAGAAAGAGAAGATAAATTGATGACTAACCTATAGAGAGCTCAGGAGTGTAACTATGAGATGAGCATACTGAGGAGTTGCAGATGGACTACTGTACTGAGATCCTCAGCCTCACACGACAGAGTAGAAAGAGCTGGGATTCACCGACCCTCAAAGTATAGAGATAGAGATTGATAGACATGGCACATGTGCCATATATGTACCAAACTCATGGAATTTTATATATATATGAAAAACTTTGTTTTCCCAGCTAGTTCTATGATTGATTACTTGTAATTTTCATCAATACATAAAGACTTAACATAAAGAAAGAATGAAATTATGTATGAATGTATTCAAATCACATAACCTACAAAACAGACATAAGTATTCTATAGGGAATATGGTGCAGGGGCACCCTAAATGAACTAAGTGTTCCTATGGAACCTAGGGGTTCTCTCAAGGTTCTAAGAGGCCTTTAGTAATGATAAGACTGGGTTAATCACTGGATCACTTTGTAAGGCCATACTTCCAAGATTGGCACATTATGAGCCCTTGGTTAACTATGAGTCATTAATGATCCAAAGTGCTAGGAATAGTTTATTTTTGAGTTTTTAATTTTTGGATCCACTATGGATCACAAAAATAACATCATGACCAAGTTTGGTCACTAGATTTGCAAAATTGCAAAAAATGTAAAAGTTGCTCAAAAGTTGTCAAGCAAATTTTGAGCAAACTTAACAACTTTTTGAAAACCAACTCCCAAATGGTCAAGTCAGTTCAAAATTGTCATGTAACCATTGGGAGTGCCTATAATAGACCTTTTAGGTGGGTGGTAGGCTGATCATGTAATTTGGCATTTGAATATTAATAAAAAGTAACCATTTTCTTGCATTTCTGAGAAAACATCATTGTGTAAGGTCGGGTACGGACAGAAGGACATGAAAGTCTAACCTCAATGGTTAGTTTTGTGAAACTTCCTCTATTTTATTTTAGCCTCATGTTTTGATTGATATTGGTTTGAAAGTTATTGAATTTACAAACTCACTATCTGGATTGTAGGCCCTAATTCAGGGTTTCTAAGACAATTACGTGTATTTCCACTTTCCACCATGGGAATTCAATGACCCTTGGTGGAAAGCTTGTTTGTATGATTCTCTTTAAGATTATACAAGATAGGTTCTTTAAAGTGTAGGGAGATGGAGTTGAAGTGATTCCCTAGGTGTATATCCTTATGTATGCACCCATCCTGAATTAGGATAGCAGTCATAACTCTCACTTGGGATTTGATCAGAGGCTCTAAATCATAGGAAGAGGCCCTTGTATACATCCTCATAGGATCCAATAATTTTTTTGGTATTTAGATGCATCCTAATGGTACCTCTAGTGTAAATGGATGCCTAATTAGCTCTAATTGCAAAAGTAATTTTGTGTATCATTCTGTCTCTTTCTCATTTCCACAATCTAGGGCTGAAGTCCAAGGTCTTAGGCCATAAAGGGTCCCTGAATCCCTAATCAATTAAGGGGGCTTTGTGTAAGAATCTCAATTTAGGTAAATTCTCCTAAAAAAGGCTACAAACATATTCCTGGGTTTGTGAAGCAACCATGTCATATGGATTGTATTTGAGTGAAAGAACCATTGGAACTAAATGTTAGGGACCTAAATAGACCCCACCTATGAGCATAGGTCACCCCTGGTCCCTTAAGTCATTTTGGGCGTATTGTTAAGAATTTGAGTCAAGTGCTCCTGAAGCCACTCTTGGTAGTTGGTATGGTAGGATTGGTAAAACCTAGTGATTAGGTTTCCCCTTTGGGTGCTGAGGTTTTGATAGCCTAACCAAGTCCTTTTCCCACACTTGTGATAAGTGTGAAGCACTTTGGCTCTGAATCAAGTAATTTTGAGGTACATTGCCCTATTTGGGTCACTTAGAGGCTTCCAGTTGCCCACTTTGCATCAAGTGGTATCATAGCTATGTCTTCTTCTAAGGATGAAGATATCCCTTCAAGGGTTACAAATATTGAACTAGAAAAGATGGTGAGAGAAAAGAGGGCAAAAAATGCATCCTTGACAAGAAGAATCCAAGAATTGGAAAACAAGGTAGAGAGGGGTAAAGGAGATACTTTTGTTGGTGAAGAGGGAAGTGAGTCAGAGGATGACAACCTTGATCAGGATGTGAACATTCCTATAGACCAGATACCCTTCATAGATCCCTTAAAATATATGGGGAGAAGAACCATGGATGAGAAGTTGGATTTGCCAGCTTTTAATGGGAAGATGAATGCAGATTTGGCCTTGGATTGGATAGAGGATTTGACAAGTTTCTTTGAGTGTGAGGACATCCTTGAGAAGAAGAGGGTGAAGAATCCAAGATCCAAGTTGAAGGGAGCAGCCCTAACTTGGTGGAACTTCACCCAAACAGAGAGGGTGAAGAATGGGAAGAATATGATCTCTTCATGGAACAAAATGATTGCATTGGTCAAAGAGAACTATGTGCCTCAAGAATATGGGGTTCAAATCCATAGGAGGAAGAAAATTCTAAAGAAAAAGGATATGGATGTAGGCCTATACATCGAGGAGTTCCTAAAATTATGTATGAAGACAAATGTGGCAGAAGATAAAGAAGAAAAGTTAGAAAGATATATGAATGGTCTCAAAGTATTCATTCAAGAGGAACTTAGCCTACACTGCCCTACCACAGTGAAAAAGTTCTATCAAATGGCACTCAAGGTAGAGGAAAAATGGAAGAGAAAATAGGAGTTTGGAAAAGGGAAGATTAATGATAGTGGGAAGAACTTTAGAGGGAGAGGAACCTCTTGGAATATAGGGCAATACAGTGGTAATAACAGTAGGATCCCTGACCAAGGAGACAAATAAAATAGTGATACAAAATTCAGAGGTAACTATAGAGGGAGAAGACCCTTCAATAGGGGAAGGACAGACACTAGAAGAGGAAATGGACCATTAAGGTGTTACTACTGCAATCAATTGGGACACCATGCAGGAAGATGCCTTGAAGAGAGAAATAACAATAACCAAGGTGAAAGAAGAGCTCAACTCATTCAAGAGGACAAGAAAGAAGAAAATGCTAATGATAGGGACTTAGAACCAGAGGAAGGAGCATGTTTGATGATGAGACAATTCTTCCTTCAAGTTCCACAAATCCAAGAACCTCCTCAAAGAAAGAATCTCTTCCAGACAAAGATCAAATGCAATGGGAAAGTATCTAGTTTACTTATAGATTCTGGCTCAACTAAAAATATAGTATCTTGTGAAATGGTATAGAAGTTAAACCTCCCTAAGAAACCTCATCCTTTTCCTTATCATGTCTCTTGGTTAACAAAGGGTCAACAAACCTTAGTGACTGAACAAGCATGGATAGAATTTTCAATAGCAGACTTTAAAGGCAAAGTTCTTTGTGATGTTGTGGAGATGGATGCTTCCCAAATTATTCTAGGTAGGCCTTGGTAGTATGATGTAGATGCCACACACCTTTGTAGGAAAAACACCTACTCCATTACTAAAGATGGAAAAACTTTCACTATGAAGCCCCTGCCTGATACCAAAATAGAGAAGGAACCTACTGTCATAACCATGGGGGAAAAAGAAATGCTAAAAGTATTGAGAGAGCCTGAAACTGAAGCCTATGTCTTAATATCCAAGCCTAAGGATAATGTAAGATCTCATAATGATGATCCTATACAAGATGAAGTTCAGAAGTTACTCACAAAATACAGTGTTGTCACTGCTAGTGACCTTCCCACAACCCTCCCTCCCTTGAGAGATATTAGTCACCAAATTGACTTAATACATGGCTCCTCTTTTCCTAACAAGGCCCCATACAAGATGACACCAGTGCAGCATGCAGAGATTGTAAGACAAGTAAATGAACTGTTAGAGAAGGGAATCATCCAAAAGAATCTCATTCCATGTGTTGTCCCATCAATTTTAGCCCCTAAAAAAGATGGTAAATGGAGATTATGCACTGACAGCAGAGCCCTGAACAACATAACAATAAGATATAGGTTCCCCATTCCAAGAATGGAAGATCTTCTAGAACAATTAGGAACTGCTTGTTACTTTACTAAGATTGATTTAAAATTAGGCTATCATCAAATCAGGATTAATCCAGGAGATGAATGGAAGACAACGTTTAAGACAACTGAAGGTTTGTTTGAGTGGCTTGTTATGCCATTTGGCTTGAGTAATGCCCCTATTACATTCATGAGACTCGTGAATGAGGTCTTTATTGATTTTATTGGCAAGTTTGTGGTCATCTATTTGGATGGCATTCTGATTTACAGTCATAGCAAAGAGGAACACCTTGATCGTGTTGAGAAGGTTCTAAGGAGACTCCATCAACACAAGTTAGTGATTAAATTGGAAAAATGTATATTTATAAAGAAGGAACTCATCTTCCTAGGATTTGTCATCTCCCAAGGCACTCTAAAAATGGATCCAGAGAAGGTTGCAGCAATAGTCAACTAGCCTCCACCAAAGAACCAAGGTGATGTTAGAAGCTCTCATGGTTTAGCAACTTTTTATAGAAAGTTTATAAAGAATTTTAGCCATGTGTGTGCTCCTATGTTGGACACAATAAAAGGTGTAAAGAAAACTAGATTTGAGTGGACTAAAGAAGCAAATGATGCATTTCAATATCTTAAGAATAGGGTGGCACAATACCCAATCCTAGTACTCCCTGACTTCAACAAGGTATTCACAGTTGAAATAGATGCAAGCAACTTGGCTATAGGTGCAGTATTGAGCCAAGAAGGTAAGGATATAGCATTTTTCTCAGAAAAATTGAATGATGCCAAAAGGAGGTATTCTACTTATGATTTAGAGCTTTATGCAATGGTGTAAGCCATGAAAAAGTGGAGACACTATTTACTCCCTAAATAATTCATTGTTTATACTGATAACCATGCTTTAAGTTTTCTAAATTGTCAGGAGAAGCTTGGGGTCAAACACATCAAATGGATGGAGCAGCTACATGCATATACCTTCAATATTAAACACAAAAAATGAGTGGTAAACAAAGTGGCTGATGCCCTAAGTAGGAGGATTGGATTAGTCAAGGAAGTTAAACTTAAGAGTGTAGGGATTGACTCCCTAAAACACCTATATGCTAATGATCCAGAATTTTGAGAAGTTTTTGAGGTATGTACTAAAATGGTTGGTAAATACCATACTGAATTTTCTAATTTTTTGATTCAGAATGGACTCTTGTTTAAAGGAGCCCAATTGTGTATTCCTAAATGTTCCATGAGAACAAATATCATTAAATAAAAACATTGTGGTGGCTTAGAAGGACATTTTAGAATAGATAAGACCATTGAATTAGTGAAAAGAAGATATTTTTGGCCAAAGATGGGGAATGAAGTAAAGAAATTTGTTGAATCTTGTACTATTTTCCATAAAGAAAAGGGTGTATCCACTAACCAAGTATTGTATCAACCCCTACCAATTCCCTCTAGGCCATGGGAATCAATTTCAATGGATTCTGTTATGGGTTTTCCAAGGACAAAGCAGGGTTATGATAGTGTTTTTGTAATAATGGACAAATTTAGTAAAATGTTGCACTTTGTTCCTTGCAAGAGCACAAATGATGCCTCCCATATAGCACACCTATTCTTTAAGGAAGTGGTTAGGATACATGGCCTACCACAAATAATAGTGTCTAATAGAGATGTAAAATTGCAGGGTCACTTTTGGAGGACACTCTACAAGAAGTTGGGCACAAACCTAACTTATAATTCAGCATATCACCCACAAAAATATGTGCAAACAAAAGTGGTAAACAAATAACTTGGTAATCTCTTGAGATGACTAACCCAATAGTGTACACAAAGTTGGGACATGATCCTACCTCAGGTAGAATTTGCATTCAATGACTCCATGAACAGGTCCACTAGAAAGACACCTTTTCAAACAGTGTATGGACTTCATCCTAAAGGTACATTGGATTTAGTAGAGTTACCATTTGATTTTAGAGTGAGTGCACAAGGAGAGGAGTTAGCCAAAATAATCTCTATAGTGCAGACATAAGTAAAAGAGTCACTACAACAGTCAACTATGAAATACAAAGCACAAGTAGACAAGAAGAGAAGATAAGTTCACTTCATAGTTTGAGATAAGGTATGGGCATACCTAAGGAAGGAGAGACTTCCTAAAGGAAGATATTATAAGTTACACATGAATAAAATTGGTCCTTGCACAATCCTCACCAAGATGGGTGAAAATGCATATGAGATTTCCTTCCCCCCTACTTTACTGATTTCTCCTATTTTTAATATTGCAGACCTCATTCCTTACAAGTGTGTTACAAAAATTGTCAATGTGTAGGGATCACAAGTTGAAGATGATGGAGACTATGCGACAGATCTCCCACCAAGCAAGTAAATGGAACTGGACACTATTTTGGAAACCAAAGTATTTAAGCAGACAAGAAAGAATAAGTACATGTAGTACTTAGTGAAATGGAAATGACTCCCTCTAATAGATGCTACCTGGATGACAGAGGACCAGATCCAACAACATGGAACCACTGTTGACCAGCTATCCTCAAGTGGGAACTTGAGTTAAAATCTAATGGGGAGTATGGTGCAGGAACACCCTAAATGAACTAAGTGTTCCTATGGAACCTAGGGGTTCTCTCAAGGTCCTAAGAGGCCTTTAGTAATGATAAGACATTGGGTTAATCACTGGATCACTTTGTAAGGCCATAGTTCCAAGATTGGCACATTATGAGCCCTTGGTTAACTATGAGTCATTAATGATCTGAAACCCTAGGAATAGTTTATTTTTGTTTTTTTTAATTTTTGGATCCACTAGGGATCACAAAAATAACATCATGACCAAGTTTGGTCACTAGATTTGCAAAATTGCAAAAAATGTAAAAGTTGCTCAAAAGTTGTCAAGTAACTTTTGAGCAAACTTAACAACTTTTTGAAAACCAACTCCCAAATGGTAAAGTTGGTTCAATCTTGTCATGTAACCATTGGGAGTGCCTACAATATCCCTTTCAGGTGGGTGGTAGGATGATCATGCAATTTGGCATTTGAAGATTAATAAAAAGTAACCATTTTCTTGCATTCCTAAGAAACAGTCATTGTGTACGGTCGGGTACAGATAGAAGGACATGAAATTTTGACACCAATGGTTATTGTTTTGAACCTTCCTCCATTTTATTTTTTCCTCATGTGTTGATCAATATTGGTTTTAAAGTTATTGAATTTACAAACTCACTGCCTAGATTGTAGGCCCTAATCCAGGGTTTCTAAGAAAATTAAGTGTATTTCCACTTTCCACCATGGGAATTCAATGACCCTTGGTGGAAATCTTGTTTGTATGATTCTCTTTAATATTCTGCAAGATAGGTTCTTTAAAGTGTAGGGAGATGGAGTTGAAGTGATGCCCTAGGTGTATATCCTTATGTATGCACCCATCCAGAATTAGGACAGCAGTCATAACTCTCACTTGGGATTTGATCAGAGGCTCTAAATCGGAGGAAGAGGCCCTTGTATTCATCCTCATAGGATCCAATCATTGGTTTGGTATTTGGATGCGTCCTAAAGGTACCTCTAGTGTAAATGGAGGCCTAATTAGCCTAATTGCAAAAGCAATTTTGTGTATCATTCTGTCTCTTTCTCATTTCCATGATCTAGGGATTAAGTCAAAGGTCTTAGGCCATAAAGGGTCCTTGAATCCCTAATCAGTTAAGGGGGTTATGTGTAAGAATCTCAATTAAGGTTAATTCTCCTTCTGAAAAAGGCTACAAGCATAGTCTTGGGTTTGTGAAGAAACCATGTCATATGGATTGTATTTGAGTGAAAGAACCTTTGGAACTAAATTTTAGGGACCTAAATAGACCCCACCTATGAGCATAGGTCACCCCTGGTCCCTTAAGTCATTTTGGGGTATTGTTAAGAATTTGAGTCAAGTGCTCCTGAAGCCACTCTTGGTAGTTGGTATGGTAGGATTGGTAAAACCTAGTGATTAGGTTTCCCCTTTGGGTGCTAAGGTTTTGATAGCCTAACCAAGTCCTTTTCCCACACTTGTGATAAGTGTGAAGCACTTTGGTTCTAAATCAAGTAATTTTGAGGTACATTGCCCTATTTGAGTCACTTAGAGGCTTCTAGTTTCCCACTTTGCATCAGAATACATAAATACACAAAGAAAGAATGATCTGTTAGGGATAATAGCATTTGAGATGCATAATATTAATAGGTTCCTTAAGGGGAACACCATTCATATCATCAATCTTATAATCACGTGAAGTAAAATCCTCAATTACCACAAAAGTTCCAAGCCAATTAGGGCTAAATTTCCCTTTTTCACCAGGTAAAGCATTCACATTCCTTTGATTTTCATATAAGACTAAATCACCTACAAAAAATGATCGTTCAATTACCTTATGATTATACTATTTCTGAAGTGATTTATGATAAGCCTTAATATACTCCAAATCATTTATTTGTTGTTCATCCAACATTTCTAATTCCTGTAATCGTTGTTCCCAAAAAGTATCCTTGTCAATTATCCCATGAAATGAAACATGTAAAGAAGGTATTTCTAATTCTAATGACATAATAGCATTAGTACCATAAACAAGGTTATAAGGAGAAGTACCCATGGAAATACAAACACTATTCCTATAAGCCCATAAAGCATAAGTAAGTTGGGTATGCCAGTCTTTCGCATGCTTATTAACTATTTTCCTTAAGATTTGTTCAATAACTTTGTTCGATGCTTCAGATTGACCATTAGATTGAGGGTAGTAGGGAGTAGAAAATCTATGTTGAATATGATATTTCTCCTAGAATTTTGTGACTTCTTTATTCTTGAAAGAAGTACCGTTATCCGAAACTATCGTTGAAGAAATACCAAATCATGCTATAATATGATTAAGAATAAAATCACAAATAACATCCGCAGTACTAGAATGGAGAGGAATAGCCTCTACCCACTTTGTAAAGTAATTGGTAGTCGTCAGGATGTATGTATGTCCTTGAGAAGAAGCTGGTGATATTTTTCCAATAAGATCGAAACCCCAAATACTAAAAGGCCACGGAGCAACTTGATTACGAAGCTCACGAGCAGGAGCATGAATTAAATTACCATGTTGCTAACACTGAGGATGCTTATTAACAAATGTAAAAGAATCTTGTTCCATTGTTTTCCAATAATATCCCATTCTAAGAAGTTTATTAACTAAAGATTTCCCACCAAAATGTCCCCCACAAGAACCAGAATGAGCTTCTGCTAAAGCTATCAGAATTTTGGTTCTACCAAGACATCTTAATAGCAAACCATTATAAGAACATTTTTAAATCCTATTGCCCAAAATGATATAATGTGTTTTAAGCTTCCTAATACGATTACGCATGTTCCTTGTTGCCAATTCAGGAAAAGTATTATCTTCCAAAAAATGAAAGATATGCGAATACCATTCATCCATATGCAAGTTAAAACAATCAGCAGTAACCTTATTAGAAATTTCAGGGTTTTTAAGAGTGTTTATAGTAAATTGAAATTGTTTGGCATTATTCTCGAGACAAACCAAGGAAGCTGCGCTTGCCATGGCATCTGTGTGTCGATTATCTTTCCTAGGTAAGGTCTGAATCGTATAAGAAGAAAATTGTGAAACAATATCAAGAGCCAAATCTTTATATTGCGTCATTTTATCATTCTTAGTCTAATAACCCCCTTTGATTTGTTCAACAATAAATTGTGAATCCCTATATATTTCCAAGTTTTTAATATGAAGGGATGAAGATACCCGTAAGCCAGCTATAAGAGCTTCATACTCTGCAATATTGTTTGTACAAGGAAAGGTCAATTTATATGACATAGGGATTGGTTTCTTTGTAGGAGGGGCCAAGATAATCCCTACACCAGAACCTGTCTTGCATCTAGAACCATAAAAATATTATTCCCACACATCTTCTTGCTTAGTTGTTAAAATGTTCTCATCTGGGAATTCTATTGAAGTGATGCTTGTATTATAATGAGGACAAGGAGCTTCAGCTAAATAATTAGTTAAAGCTTGTCCTTTAATTGAATTTTGAAAAATGAAATTGAGATCAAATTCCGTAAGTAACATAATCCACTTAGCCAGACGACCAGAGAGATTAGTTTTTGAGAAAAGGTGTTTTAGAGGATCAAATTTAACAATCACATTAACCTCAACATTCAATAGATAATGCCTGAGTTTTTGACAATCATAAACTAAAGCCAAGCATTGTCTTTCCAAATCGGTATATCTCGTTTAATAATCAAGTAAATTCTGACTAATGTAGTACACCGGTCTTTTCTTACCTTCGCTATTATGTTGAGCCCATAATGCACTCACAGCATGGGAAGTAGCGGAAGTATATAGATAGAAGGGTTTATTAAATTGAGCAGGATGAAAAATAGGAGGATTAGCAAGATACTCCTTAAATTTCTCAAAGGATTGTTTACATTCTTGGTTCCAAGAAAAAGTGGTATCTTTTCTAAGAAAGGAGGTGAAAGGAACAATTCTATTGGCTAAGTTAGAAACAAAGTGACGAATAGCTTGTATTTTTCCTTGTAAACTGCGTAATTGAGAAATATTCTTAGGAGGAGGCATGTTAACAATCGCGTCAATATTTTCAGTATCAACCTCTATGCCTCGCTTAGAGATTATAAATCCTAATAATTTACCAGAATCAACTCCAAAAGCACATTTCTAAGGATTTAATCTCATATTATAACTCCTAATTCTTTCAAATATTTTCCTTAAAATAAACACATGATCCTCTCTTTGTATAGATTTTTCCAAGATGTCATCTACATAATCTTCCAGAATCTTATGAATGTAATCATGAAAAATCAAGGGCATAGCACATTGATAAGTTGCTCCCACATTTCTTAATCCAAAGGGCATCATGACCCAACAAAATGTTCCCCAAGGTGTTATAAATGCGGTCTTAAGTTGATCTTCAATAGGAATAAAGATTTGATTATAACCTGAAAAACCATCCATAAAAGATAATAAAGCATGACCCGCTGTTATATCAACAATCATATCAATATTAGGTAATGGGAAATCATCTTTTAAGGATGCCTTATTTAAATCTTGAAAATTAGTGCACATCCTTATCTTATTCTCTCCTTTAGAAATAGCCACAATATTAGAAATCTATTCAGAGTAATCAATAGAGCGGATGAACCCAACACCCAATAATTTTTCAATTTCAGCTTTAACTAACAAGGCAATGCCTGGATTCATTTTTTAGATTTTTTGTTTCATAGGTTTAACATAAGGTTTGAGAACAATATTGTGAGTAACAATCTTAGGATCTATACCTGGCATATCTGAATATGTCCAAGAAAATATATCCTTATATTCAAGCAAGAGGGAAACCAATTGATCATGTTCATCTTGGTTCAAACATTTCCCTACTTTGATTGTTTTTTCAGAGTCATTCTCATCCATTTGAACTTTTGTAGTCTCATTTATTAATAAACTAATTTTCAAGGGAGAGTCCATTGGAAAAGGAAAAATATCTTGTTCATCATGTTCTCCAAAATAGGCTTCATTATTCAAACAATAAGGCTTTCTTCTTTTATGATGAAACGTAGGTAGATCTTGATAAGCCCCTAAAAAATCAGCTAGGGCTTCATCCTCAGGAAAAACTCCAAACTAGGTTTTTGATCCATGTTAAGGAGAAGTGGATTAACCAATTTCAAATGTCCACCGCAGATATGATTGACATTAAGAGGAAAAGTTGATGATTGTTTATAAGGATTGAATCCTAGCCCATAAATATAATCATAAACTTCATTTTCCAAGGCACTTGTATACCTTGTTCATATTTACCACATCCTTTCCCATTGAATCTTGATTTCCTAAGTAGATGATAACCAGAACCATATCTATCGGTCGTATCAGATTGATTTAAAGGAGTGGCATATGTCACAATCTCATAGAAATCTATTTTTATTGTCTCAATTTTTTATTCAAGTGAAGAAACAACAAAGTTACTTTTTAATTCCTCAGAAAGTGGAGAAGGAATAAAAACTTGTTTTTCAAACCCACTTTGTTCTTTCATAAACTCTAAATCAGAAACTTTGTATTCTCCCATAAAAGAAGGATTAAAATCCAATGTTCCCCAATCATCTTTAGTCAAAGAAGAGGATGGAGCTTCAATTTTTTTAACTTCAGGTGATTGCTCAGGTTCCTTACTTGGTTATATAGGTTCAAAAACCTTAGCATACTCCACATTTAAGCAAGGATTCGGTGCATCATCTGCATGTAGTGTATACATCAGATTGTTATAAATGAACCTAACCTTACAATGAAGAGTAGAAGGAATCATATTCATATTATGTAACCAAGGTCTTCCTAACAAAAGGTTATAATTGAGAGGTCTAGGCATAACATGAATAGGTGTGTTAAGAAGAACTGGACCAACCTTAATAGGTAGTGTAATAATACCCAAAGTTTTCTTTGCAATGTTATCAAATCCACAAATAGGGGTATTATCTGGTTGAATGGTTGTAAGATCGACCTTAATAGCCTTAAGCATATCCATGCTACAAACATTAATCCAAGATTCATTATCAATTAATGTTCTACGAATGATACTCTGATTAATAGAAACAACAACCATAAGAGCATCATATTGATTATGCACCTCAACTGAAGGTAAATCATCATTAGTGAACACAATAGGAGGTATAGAAGGCATAGTATGCATGCACTCCAAAAATGAATTAATATTCTCTTGATTAGGAGGTGGAGCAGGAAGAGTAGATAAAGCTTTTTGTAATGCCTCATGATATGTAGGAGAAGTTTGAAGTAATTCCTATAAAGATATCTTAGCTGGAGTAGCACGTAATTGCTCAACTAAGTCATACTCCTTAAAGGAACAAGGTAACCTAGGTACTTGAGGAAGCACAGGTTGAGAAGAAGGTAAAGAGGCTAGGATAGTAGGTTGAGGATTATTCCATGTGCGATAAGCATGTGAAACAAAATCTGTATTATCAAAGAAATCCAAAGGATCTTTAGGTTTACCCTTAATAGTTATTCAAGGACATCCTTTTACCGTCATCAAAGGTTTAGGGAATAACATTCTAGGTGCCTCAATGTTGCAAATAGTGGAACATGAAGGTAACCATGCACACACCCTATGGTAAAGGTCAATTGGAGAAGTTGTGGAGGAGGATGAAATAGGAATAGGATCCATGGAGATCTCATTTGAACCATTTTTATTCTCACTTCCATGTACTTCATTAAGGGATCTATTTTCTTGTACAATAAAATCCTCATCAAAGTATTCAAAACAAAAGTCATACATGTTGAACACAAAATAAAATTCAAGCATGTAAATGTTTTTGTGTTTTTAAAGAAATTTTGTAATTTTTATGTATTTTTGGAATATAAATGCAAGAGAAAAAAAGAAAACCTACTTCTATATTCATGCAAGATCTAATATGAAATGTAAATCTAACACTAAAGAGAAAGAGTTATCTATCGCGGGTTCACCAAAATGTAAGGTGTAAATTTGGATGGTCTCCTAAATAGGGTTTGCACAATAGAGATTTGCATATAAAAGAGACCTATGCCATATTCAACCATTTACATCTAATTGTAATTGATAAGGGATGTAAATCTGGAAATGAAAGCAAAGAATAATGGAGTAAAATACCTACCTCACATCATAGCATATCTGAAAATACCATTTTTATGAAGCCTGTCTTGAGTTTCTAGAAAATCTAAGAACGGATTTGGAACAGAAACACAGAGACGGACAAAACCCAGAAATATTTTTCTAATCTGACATAGTTCCAATTTTGACCCTCAAGTCAATGTCACCATTGACCCCGAATTTCTGATTCTGACCTAGGGCAGAATCGACCTAAAAAGTCTCCGACAGGAAATCTATTTTTGGATCCCAAAATTTTTTTGAAAAAGGGTATCTAAATCTGCACTCTGATCCACTGTTCTGTACCTGTAATTCCTAAAACAACACCTGCAAATATCTGAAAAGAGGGGTTTTGGGGTGGCTATATAGGGTTTTTCCTTACTCAAACCCCCATTTTGGTGATCTCCACCTCCACAAATAGCTGAATATAATAGAGTGTATGTGTGTGTGTTTCTCTTGGAAAGAGCTTCGAATGTGTAATGTCAAGATCTAATCCTCTAGATTAAAACCCTAACATGAATTGAAAATGAGAAAGTAATGCATAGATTTGAATATGATAAAGAAAGCATACCAAGCCCCCAAGGCTAAAGTATTCCTACCAAACTCACAATCTGTAGTTGCTACCCCATGATAGTATCTTTTGAATGCTTGAATGTTGAAGATGGTGGATCAGAGAAGAAGGAAGGAAGAACTCTCTCTTGCTCCAAAGAAGATCCACAATAGCTTGTCCACAAAATTCTTGTATGTATCAATGCATCATCATATCTTGTCCTTTTATATCTGTAGACGTCCAAAAATATTAATAATATTATTAATATTAAATTCACTTTTATTCCTCTAACTATTTAATTCATTCAATTAAATAGTTTCATAGTTGGTATTTATCAATAGTTTAAATACTATTCTAATGTATTTTATTTAAATACATTTATCTCACAAAAATCCCCTTTTTAATAAATTTATATTTATTAAAATTCCTCCATATCCCTAATTATTCTAAACTATGATTTATTCAAATTTAATTTGAATTATAATCTAAAACCTAGCTAGAAACCTATTGATCCAATCTAGAGGTCTACCCTAAGCCTACCCTATTCCTACTCTACTCCCATCACCTCACTTCCTAAGCATATTTCCCTACCTAATTGTCCTCTGATCATACTTAAAAGGGTGATTCCTAACCTTTTTAAGGCTAATGGAATGCTCACCCACATGTGAGAATTCTCTCCAAAATGGTCACCCATTCCTCTT
>MU223807.1:745577-794325 GCA_018584345.1 Thuja plicata | reverse complement strand
ATATTTCCCTACCTAATTGTCCTCTGATCATACTTAAAAGGGTGATTCCTAACCTTTTTAAGGCTAATGGAATGCTCACCCACATGTGAGAATTCTCTCCAAAATGGTCACCCATTCCTCTTTAAGGCTATTTACTTCTTTGTCCCCCCACTTGGAAATCTTGAGCCACACAAATATTTAATGTTATGTTTGACTCCAAAATAGCCATCCCTTCCAAGCCCATGTGTCCAAAATGGTCACCCATTCCTCTTAAATGTTCTTACATATTTTTCCCCACTTGAAAATCTTGAGCCACTCAAACATTTAATGCTATGTTTGACTCTAAAATAGCCATCCCTTCCAATCCCATGTGTCCCTTATGTGGATCTTATGTGGATGCCACATAGGTGCCACCTCATTCAAGCCCTTCTCTTCTATCCCAAAAATCTATAAATAGAGGCCTTCTCCTCTTGTATTGGCATCTCTCATATTTGCATTGTTATTATGCTAACATAGCTCTAGATTTCATGTTTTCATATGCTCTTAGTTTCATGTTTGAATCATATAGATATTACATGCTAGGTTCCTTTGGGCTAAAATGAATCATAGTTGTCATCTTGCATGTTTCATATCAAATTTCATAGTTTAAGATCATCTTTTTGGAGAATTTGAAAATAGTTCCTCATACTAGTTCTTAAATCTCTTCATTGTTCCGATCTTGCATTTCATAGTTGCATTGCCTTGGGGATTCACTTCATTTGTGTTTGAGAGAGCACATGCACATTTAATCTAAAAGAAAAAATCAAACAAGTAAAATAGGGTGCAAATAGCTTGTTTTAGTTCTATCTGATGTTATGATGAAGTCTTGTTGGTTTCTTTTTTCATTCTATGGATTATATGTGCTAACCCACTAACTTTTCATGTTTGAGCTTGCTCCCAACAAATTGAAGATTTCCTCATACACATTCTGGCACGCTCGGTGGGACCCAAATCTCTGAAACTTATCAAAATTTCCTTCATTATTATCATAAACACGGTCAGATTTATGGACAGGCATCTCAACTTCTATAGAGGCGGCTCCAATAGATAGGCGGCTCTGCTTGTACACGGGCAGCTTTGCCTGCAAACATAGACACTGCCACGAAAACATCCATAACTTTCACATACAAGCTCCAATTTTGACGATTCGAAAAGTGCTAGAAAGCTAACTCAGAGAAATTTTCAGATTTGTAAGCTATTAATTTAGATTATGCTTAAAAATTTTGGTTCACATGCTCAAATTTACTCTTTCATTTTCAATTTCAAAAGTTCATATCTTATGCTAATGAAATCATTTTTTTTAGTGAATTCTTTGTGCATTTCACATTTTATCATTTGTCAAAGATTTAGAAAAGCTCAAACTACTAATAGATAGACTTGCAGGATGTTTCTCAAAGAATTTTTAAAAAAACACTAGACTACTCACTTTGTGTCTTGCAGGTTGCCTAGGAGATACGAACAAACTTGGTGTTTTCCTTAGTTTTATTTTCTTAGGCACATTAATAAAAGGGTTCACTTGTAGTGTCTTGTTAAGTGATAGGGGAGTATGCTCTTGCCTTTTATTAGACAATTAGAAACCTAGACTCATTTGACATTTCACTTAGAAAGTAACCTTGAGAAAGAACAACATGCTTTGAGTGTTTGGGAGAAAAAGACATTGGGTAGGAGAGTATGTTATTTTCCCCTTGTGGGAAAATCAGAAATCTTGCCCCCTCTCATCGCCAATCCATGTTTTTCAAACTAATCCTTTAGTTGGGCCTGCTGGTTGAGGGAAAAATCTCTCAAGAATGACCCACGTGAGAACGAGGTGTAAGCCACACCACTCCAACTCACGTTAATCAAATTTACTCTTTGGGCTTAAAGCCTCAGGATTCGATTAGCATTTGAGCTTATGCTTAGTTCTTGTCTAACTTAAGTGCAACCTCGTGGTCTCGATCACATTTATGTGACCACTTTTGTCAAAACACTCTATGGGGCTATACACCTGAATCGTGATTGCATGAACATAGAGGATACAATCAAATAGAGACATTTACTAAACACTCTAACCATAGAAGCTACCTGATTCACCTCCAAACAATGATTTATTATAGTGCAAGGGGAGGGAAGAATCTCCCCCCAAGATCCCCATCATATGTGTCCCAAGGTATTGTGTTGCGAAAGAGATCTTCGTAGCATGGCAACAATACCTGGAAAAAAGGAAAAAACATGGGCGCCCTTCTGGGGGTGACACTGTTGTGTGAGCTGAAGGACTACCAAGCAATGGGTCTATAATATTTCATTCAAATCCAATTCCTTAGGTAGATACATGCTTGAAGTGTTTGAAGAACATTGGCAAAATCCAAAACATGAACTGAATACCCAACAACCAATTTGTCACTTACTTGTATCCTTCAAGGTTGCTTTGTCCCTTGTCGGATTGTTTTCAAGGCACATGCCTATTATTTTTTCTGATTTAATTGTGTTGAAATTGGTTCTTTCCATGGAACAAACCTATTGAAAATCATAAAGAAACCAAGCCTTTGCTAGATCATCAAAACAACGTCCTTTTTCAGACTGTCGTAAGCTTCAAAATTTTCCAACATCTCCAAACTTTGACCTTTTATGAGATATTTCCTAAGAACTCCAATTTCTCATCCGAAATCAAAAATTTTCTCTATAGGACATGACCGATTCCAAGAATCACAAGAAGGTGAAAACTCTATTCCCTCTGTGCACAAAGAACAGAAGAATACAACCTGAGAGGCTAACAAGTACCAACACATATTTTATTCCATCAAGCAAGAAACCCATAAATGATAACAATTCTACAAAGTGATATACAACAACAAGGTTGCTCGCTTTATGGACAAATATCATCTAAATGCTACTTTCGCCGGATTTGAACAATATGACTAGCTGGTCTACCGTAACAAATGAACATTCCTCCTCTTCTTAGGATCACTTAGCTTGCATTTCTAGGACCTCCTTTAGGTTTTCATCTTTAGAAGCACATCACACACTCATCCTAGCATGATCAGGCATAATCCAATCCAATCCTAGTCAACCTAGCATCATCCTAATCATCATCCACATCAATCATAATCACATTCTTCACTTGGTATTTCATCCCCTTTTGAGTTGCTTAAAACCTACATCTTAATCAAACCCCCATCCATAAGTGTCCTTTACTAAGCATTGTTTAGGACAATCCCCTTTTCCTTTGCAACCTCATCACCTTTATCAAAAGGTTAGTTCGCATTGATAGAGAATCTCGTCCGCCGAAGACCACAAGTCTATTTTAGGTAGACAATCGCATCCACTTGATCTTACACTAGGGAAAGCAACCCTTAATCCTTGCATACATCAAGTCATCCTTAGGAGCATACTCATCATCCTAGACACATCGTCTAAAATCCAAGTCCTAGCATCATCATCCTTAGCTTCCTAGGCACATCCTTGCATTACATCTTGCATCTCATATCCCCTTAAGGTAGTCATTTCATGCCACCTATTACACGAGCCACTAAGAAGAGGAAGAACATGAACCCTAATCTTGCTGCTAGTTCATATAATCCTACAATTGACAACAATAACGCCATGGTTACCTATGCACCTCATCCCAATGAACAAATTGAGAACATCTGGGTAGATAGTAATGAGACTCCCACCATGAGTACCATAGAGACGTTTATCAATCATCCAGGGCATGTCCACATGGTAAACGCCATGAGTGGACGTAACAACAATCAGGTAATCTTAGATATTCAACAAAAAGGACTTCAACTCACACCTTGGATTATACCCACACTTGTCACATGACCTATTGGTACTCAAAAATACAAGGTTTTTTAGTACCTTGTTAAAAAATTTGCATTCTGGCCCCTTATGAGTACTTTTGAGGCTTTTTTCCCAAGTACAATTCTAAAGTTTTTCATGCATATCAGGTGTTCATCACTCTTGTTTAGGCATAAGAAGACATCCCAGATTGTCAGATTCAAGTTTTCAGCTATTTAGTGATGTCTTGTTTTGAGCACTTGTCCTTTTTGCATATGCAGATTATAGTGTCAAATTGTTGTAACTTGCCTACTTTGCATCTGAATATCTTGCATCCTCTTAGGTTTCACAGGATACTTCTTTGGTAATGTTTAAAATGTATATCAAAGATCTTAGGTTCTAGAAGCCAATCCATTCCAAGTTTGTTTGATGGGTTTTCAGTTTCCCCAAAGTTGGTCTTGCAAATCTGTCTTGTTTCTCTGATTACCCAAATTGTTGAATAGCCTACTTTGAGCTTCTGCAAGATGTATCCAATTGAATGCACTGCATAATTGATTTTTCCCCTATGTTAAAAACATGAGAATATACCTATTTGAAGAGTTTCAGATTCCGGCCAATCTAGTTATCCACTTTCCCAGAGCCTTTCCATTTCCAATTTATTAAAGTTTTACTGAATGTGCAGAATTCAGAATTAAGTGACCTACTTTGTGATTTCCTTGTTTTCACACGGTTGAGGATCAGGCATAATTGAAATTTGTTCTGCATTATAGACCTGGAAGTGAACTTCTTTGAAGATTTTTAGACTTTGATCAATCCAGTTGATCAGTTTTCTAAGTTGATTCCAGATCAGTTTTCTGCATATTCACCGAGTTTAAAACCAGAAAAGTGTTAAGGTGCTAACTTTACAAATTTGTATCAGTTGAATAGTTCTCTTTCAGAGCAAGATAATTGAGGTTTTTCATTCTACATATGACATTGAATCCATGTTCAGAGGTTGAGATTCTGAAGGTTCATTTTGATGACTTTATGAATTCAGTATCAAAGGTGTTTTATGTAGATTGACAATGTTGAACAACATTAAATTTACAAAATGGACATTTTAAGGAAGTGATAACTTTTGGTCTGAATGTTTTTTTCAAGAAATGATCATGGAATCATGCTTATTGCAAGAAAATGAACTATTTGACATGATGGTGAAGCTTCAGAGCATATTTTAGTATTTTGCAATGGCTTATCCGGATGAAGTTCATGTTGATTCAACATTTTGCATTTGCACTGCTCTCTGAATTGCTAAGTTTGATTTTTTGCATCTTGCACCGGAGGATAGATCTGGAGAAGCCCTTTTGCATGCATATTTATTATAGATGAATGAATCTTTTTTCCAAGTGTCAGGGTCAGATTGCTTGTTTCAGTCAGTTTTTAAGGACTGTTCCGGAGGCCAGTTGCCATTAAAAAGTTCAATTTGCGAAAATGTAAAAGGTGATTGTAAAATCGCTAGTTTGATGTTTTTTGATAATTTTCATAGTGGTTTGTACCTAAATAAGGTGAAATCATATTTGAGGCATTGGAACTATAAGTTGAAACACCAAGAGAGTTGTTTATTTGAACAGAGGAGTTGAAGTTTGAATGCAAATTGACAAAGATAAAACTAATTTTCAAATAACTCAAGCAGCATATTGGCAAAGGTTGTCCAGGATTCATTAATGATTGCCTTTTGACTGACATGCATTTTGTTTATGGGTTAGAGAGCTAAATTTTATATCCCGGTGGACCATGTATCAATTGTTGATTAAGTGCCCATCAATTTATGAGATGATGACTAAATATTGAATTTAAATGGAAAAAGATGCCACAAATACAAATTTGGTGCAAAACATATACAAATTCAGGGGAACCTTTTGTTGAACTTGAATCATTTTGTCCCAAAGAAAGTATTCACATTTTTCAAGAAACATTGAAGGGCAACAAGTTGACATATAATGGTAGGTCAATACCATTACCATTCAATATGGATATATTTAAATGGTCTGAGGAAACTTGCCAAATTCTAGATACAACACAACTACCAGAATGAATTAATTTCTACAATATATTTGGCACGACATATGAGACACCTTTTAGTGTATGCTATGGAACAGAGACTTCATCGATTGGCAACTTGCAAGAAATTTGCAACTCAAAGGCTCAGTACTCTTGTGTTGATGGAGATGGAACCATTCCGCAAAAGTCTGTAATCCTACCAAAGCTTCTTCATGTGGATGTGTTATACTATTTTCATGATCTCATTGATACAATGCCCGACTGGACTTTTGAAAAGGCTGCGCAGACCATGGTCACTTAACTTTGAAATTTGCAAGTGAAATTTAAAGGAAATCCAGTGCTACATGATAATAGACAAATTTTAAAACAAGAAGACAGAGAACATTGATGAGATGTCAGTGCAGAGTATGAAGATGGACATTGTAAGTTTTGAAATCAAAATAAAGGCAAATACAAAGAACTCAGCAGGGCAGTCCACTCAGGAAGTTAAAAAGACTACAAAGGAGGATTAGTGTATTTTGCAATCACCATAAACTTGCGAAATATGATGTGAAGGCTGTGCAATGCCTATTATTATGAAAATAGGATCTTTGAAATATGAAAGTGAAGTTTTTAATAATAAAAGATGCATTGGTCTACACTGGAGAGAAAGCTACGTAGCTATGCTTTGGAAATGTATTTGCATAGGATAAGCACCGCAGCTTTGTCAAGGATGCAAACAAATTTTTTAAATAAACAAATTGGCAGTTGTAATGTGGACAGTCAACGCTGGAGGAGTTAATGCCTGCACAGGGTATATAAATTATAAAGGGGTCTATGGAGACAAATGTCATTTTCAAATGGCATTCAAACAACAATGTTTGAAATGCTGCGTAGACATAGGAAGGAGGTAATTTGATTTTGCAAATGTATCTGTTGGAAGGTTACATAGCCTTTGAAGGAGACTTGCACAGATTTTGGGAACAAGTTTTAAACATTTGAAAGCAATCCAAATGTAGATTTGAAGGGGTTTGTGCAAGAGGTAAAGCCAGCTATACAACCTTTACCAGCATAAAGCCCAACACACTATTTTTAGGGAGGGCATTTAAAACAGTAAACAAATGCATGGAACCTGCGCAGCATGCCAAGAAAGATAAACAAATACAGAACAAGCTCACACAACAGAAAAAGGGGGATTTTAAAGGTTTAGAAAAACTATGCAACTGGCAAGTCTGCGCAGCAATGAAGGGGATGCCCAGCCTAGTGGAAGAGGATTTTTATATTAGACAACAAGAAAACATAGCCATTAGCAAGCAACATCCAAAGAAGTCACAAAAAGTTTTGAAAATGCTTAAAAGCATTATCCCACATTGCTTGTGTGTGGGGAGTTTTTAGTATTTATATACTAAAAGGCACAATATATGAGATAAGTGAAAGAACCAAGAGGCCATTTAGTGGGCCTCTTGGCTAGATGGATTGAGTGCGTGGTGGGACCATAAATTTTGGGCACCCAAATTCAAAAAGCTTTAAAACCTTGGGAAGTTTAGTCCCACATTTCTCGTGCAGTGGAAATTCTTGATATTTATAAGCATGAACAAGAACATAAGAAATGTGAAGTAAAGAGGAAGCTATCCACGTGCTTGCCCAGGTAGTTGCTGCCTCAATTTTTGTGCCCGACCGAATGGCGACCAAATTTTGCAGAAAAATGATGACATGGAAAAGTGGTGACATGGTAGATACATGGCGCAGGTGACACGTGGTGGCTAGTCACGAAGTCAGGAGATGAAGAGAAGTTAGCCGCCAGGATCAAGAGACTTGGAGACTGATCGCTAGTGGTTAGTCACAAGGTCATCGGATGTTAGCGGTTTATGCAAAAAGATCAGGAGATTAGGAGACTATGTGGTCGCAAGGTCACGTGATGCCAAAGGTAAACTGCCAGATATTTAGAGACAAGTAGACTAACTGAGTCACATGGTCGCTCGATATTTAATGTCAAGTCAGATTAATTACGACTTGGAGACTAAGGCTAGTCTCCAAATCTCCAAATCAAACCGTGGTTAGTGCAGATATCAGAAGACTTGGAGACAAAGAATAAAAGTAAACCTGGAGTTAAAGGTGAGTTTAAAGACCAGTTAGGAGCAACAAATCAGCATGTGAGACATGTCAAAATATGGTGGCTTCTGGACTTAAAAGTCATAAAATGAAAATTTCATAAAGAGGAAAGTAAAATATGCACAGTGATTCATAAATTAAAAAAGATTTAAAATATCATTGTATGTGCAATGATATTAAAGGATAAGTTGAAATCAGATTTGCACATAAAAGAGATATAAAATGCATAAATATTAAAATAATGTGTAGGAGTGAAATATTGAAATTTCATAATCTTTTGCCATAGTCTTCATAAATGTATTTTATTGCAAATCTTGATGAAGAAGTTTTCTCGGAGGATGTTTTTGGAGAATGAAATCAAATACTTTTGCAGAGATTGAGAATCAAACTAGTTTGTAAAAGCATTCAAGGAGAAAAGACAAATGATATCAGATTTTAAAGATAATTATAAGAGAAGATTAGATCAAGTCATTTTTAAAAGGACAAAATGAAGATCAAATTTTGGAGATCACCGATGATATCAGATGCAAGGAATAAAGAATGAGAGCAGGTCAGATTTGTAGAGGGATAGGTGTGAATTTCTCAGATATGTTAGGGTTTCTCATGTTCTTTTTTATTCCCTTCTCTTCTCAGTTTGAGAGGTTCCTTTCCTCTGTTCTCTTAGGTTTTTTCCTTGCAGATGTTCAGAGTAGGTCCCTATTGGTTTGATGAATTTCTATTGCAAGATAGACTTCTATGTATTTTGTAAATTCTTGAAAGCTTAAGGTTTGGATATGTTTGAAGCAGAATTTATTAATGCAATACAATGTAGTTTCCCTCTTCTATATTGTCTTGTTTCTTTTATATTTTGTTTGTGCTCTAGTATGGTTTGTTTGTAAGGCATCCAAAACATACCTTCTACAAGGTAGTGTGTCTAATTTTTTATGAGTTCCTTTCAAGGAGAGGACTAAGTTTCATAGATAATTTCAGAGAGAAAAACATTATTGTAAGGATTTGATGCAGTGATATGGATATGAGAGGATAGTCTGTAAGGCATTATATCTCAACTGCATGTAGTTTGTAAGGCACTCTACAGTATCTTCATTAGTTTATCTCTGTTGATTCATTTTTTCATTGACTCTTTGCCCAAGGAGTAGGCACTAGTCTAGGGTTTGATTTGTAGTCTTTTCTTCATCAAATATCAAAACAATTAATCAATCATATTCTGCTAGTTAGAACAAATGAGCTGAACTCATAAGGATTTGTATCAGCATGATACCATCCATTTTGTTGATTCTTTAAAGAGTGAATCAAAAGGTTAGCCTTCCTTGATTTCAAGCTCAGAAAAAAGAAGAAGGATGAACATCCTTATGCCACTGTTATTTGTTTTTACAGTCATAGTTTTCATTGTCAAGCTTGGTTTCATATTGTTTTCAGTCATTTGAAGAGTGGTATTTTATTGATCTGATCAGAAACATAATAACATAGCAGTGTAGACCTTATCCACCATTTGAAGTTTACTTGAAATATAGTAAATTATTTAGGCAATACCCACCTGAGGCCTGTAGAGCTCAAAGAAGGAGGAGGATATTATCCAATCCTCATTAATTAGACTTTGTCTTGCTTGAATCAGGAGTTGGGAGTTATAGAGTTGAATAAGTTTTTAATCAAGTTTGATTCAGCAAGAAAAGACTCTATTAAATTGGCAACTCTACTGGGGGAGTAAAAGGATAGGAAGTTTAAGATGCCCAATTCCTTGCATTGCTGAATCATCCCAGAGTTTGGTCATAGAGTCATTATTTGCAAAGAAAATCTATTCCTCAAATTTTTGAAACAGAGTCAAGCCTGTTCTATTTGTCATTGCAAAGTTTATGAAAGTCCAAGTTTTTGAAGAAATACCTATACAATCTCACATGTGGTGAGTGGTGACTCTAAGATTCTCTAATTTGCACTAGTGTGCATATTTGAAGAAAGAAAAAAAAGAAAGGTGGACTTGTAGAGAGAAGGACATCAGATTTTTGGACTCTTATGATTAGAGGAATCGTAAAAAAGACCCTATATTGGAGGTGTATGAAATTTTCTGATTTGAAGAAGGTCAGAGTGGGGTGAAGGGATCTCAGCTGAATTCAAATATTTTCCTCTGCAAAGAGGTGGCGGCTCTACAAAGTTTTGAAGTTGATTTGAAGGTGATTTCAAATCCAATAAGTTTACAGCAGCTTCATCATATTCCAGGTACTTTTATTTTCATTGGATAAAGTCTTTTGTTCTATGAAAATAAGTTATGAATATGTTTCCCTATTAAGTGGTTAGCACTAAGTTAAGAGGGAAGAGCAAGGAAGTTTGTAGTTATTCTTCTTGTTAAGATGTCACACCTATTTTGGGGTAGGTTGTGTAATGCTATAAAATTTGAAGGTATCCCTGGGTATCCAAATCCTATTTCATCAAAAGTCAAGGATTTCTTGCCTAAATTCACTGGCCTAGAACAATCAGCAGAGGAACATATAGAGAAGTTTGTTGATTTGATAAATAATCATGACATTTTACATGAGGATGTATTAATGAATTTATTTGCAATATCTCTAGTTGATGATGCTAGAGATTGGTTTAACCAATTACCTCATGGTTCAATAGGGTCTATGACTGAAATGAAAGAATTTTTTGTTAAGAAATATGGTAACATAGAGGAAAATAGTGTCTCTTATACTACATCCAATTCTGATGAACCTATATCATATTCAAAAGATGATAAAGAGGATCTTGAGAAGGAACTTAACAAAAAACAATTGGCCATCATAAAACAAAGGAAGAAAGAAAGAGGCAATAGGAAAGCTCAGATCAGGATTGAAGAATTAAGATGGAAAATACTGAACCTAATGACAATAAATGGTGTTGAGAATCCTGAATATGAATCTAATGACATTGAATTTGAAATTTTTGAACATGCTGAATATGAATCTAGTTATACTGATGAGACTGAGTTAAACAATATTGAATCCAGCTATTATGAAAGTGATGCTGAGTTTACTTTAGCTGAAAATGTTGATTATGATGATGACAATGAGGTTTATGAGCAGCAAGAGAATGAAGAGGTAAGATGTTGTGATAATTCTTTTAATGACAGTGACATAAATCTTGATATTTAAAACCAAGTCTTTGATATTGAAGGTCCTAAATTTATGGTTTCACATGAGGTTGTACCTAGTAGTGATGGTATTGAGAATGATGACAAAAATTTTTTTATACATGTGTCTGATATGGATGATATAATTTATAATCATGAAAGTAATGGTCATTCTCAATATGAAACAGAAGATGTGTGTAATCAGCAAGATGATACTGATTTGATAAACAAAGTTGTTGGTAGTGATTGTGTGTCAGAAATGGATGTAAACGATGAAAGTGATTCACTCCATAGTGAACAAATTTCAGATCTTTGTCTTATGAGTATTTTAGATATTCAGGAAGAGATAGCTCTGAACCATTATGCCTGATACACATTGATTTTGATAAAGAGTATGAGTTAGTGGATTCTTATTTTGAATATAACCTTGCAGATAATGAGAGTATCAGTATGTATTCTGATTCAAAGAAACAAGAGACTCCAAATATGATGTCTAACTGGGATAATTGTGATTATGACTCTTTTTCTGATTCTAAATTTCTCCTTGAACCATTTCATGATGAACTTTCAGTTACTCAACATATGCAAATTCTTGATGAATTTGATATGTATCTTCCCTCAAATGAACAAGATAATGGTTTGTATAATGTTGATAATTTGCAGGAAAGTACTGGAGAGATTTGTGATATGGATTTACAAACCACTAACAAGATACAGGTTGATAACCTTTTTGAAAAGCAGAATATGGAGCATGACATGGAGTTTCCAATTTTTGATGGCGATGTTGAATCTTGTTCTTTTCCTCTTACAAAAGGCCCAAATTATTTGCATAAGATCCCTATTGATTATGATGAATATGAAGTTTTTTGTGCCAGTATACTTTCAGATTTTGGCAAGGTGAGTGTTAGTGATTCTTGTTTAAGCCATGATGCATCTGAATATGACAAATTTGAAAGAGACAAATCTGAATATACATTTTCAGATTTACAAATGATTAAGGAACCATTGATTGACAATGTTTTTGTCTGTTTTAAAGATTCTAGTACAACTTGTGATCATCAAATTATCTCTGAATCTTTGTAGACAGATTTTTTAGAAAGGTTCTATTTTAGTTTGCAAAATGCTAATGAAAAGGAATTGTGTTTTATGGTGCAAATTAATGATCAGAATATGAATGTTTTCAGCCTTGAAAGTGAGCTAGAATGTTTCATCTTTTAGCAAGTTGGTAGTAGTGAAGAGTGTGATGTTTTAATGTCATACAATGATCAACATTCTCAATGTTTCAGTGATTTTGTTTTTCCAAGTGATAGTGAGTTTTCTGATTGTTTCTTGTTTGATATGCTAAAGGAAGATGACAGTGTTTTTTATTAGACACATGGAAGCAAGAGTTTCAGTTTGCCTCTTATTTACGGAGATGAGAATCAGATTTATGACAAAGGTAAGAGTTGATTTCATTTGTGGGGATTTGAAGCTCTTGTAAATAATGAACATATTGTATTGTGGCTTTCCCTTTCATTTGTGTGTTTTCTTTCAGTAAGAGGTTTCCCCATTTTTTGAGAAGAGAGAAAAGTTTTGAGAGATGTCAGTGAAAAGAGAAAAGACAAAATCTGATTTCTAGTTTTGGGGTGGTCTGCTTCTACCATGAGATTCTAAAAGTTCTCTGCATGCCCGCATGGGGCACGTGTCCATAGTCAGAGCCACTGTTGGTACTCAAAAATACAACAAGGTTTTTGAGTACCTTGTTAAAATTTTTGCATTTTGGCCCCTTACGAGTACTTTTGAGCCTTTTTGCCCAAGTACAATTTTGAATTTGTTCATGCATATCAGGTGTTTATCACTCTTGTTTAGGCATAAGAAGACATCCCAGATTGTCAGATTCAAGTTTTGAGTTATTTAGTGACGTCTTGTTTTGAGCACTTGTCCTTTTTGCATATGTTGATTATAGTGTCAAATTATTGTAACTTGCCTACTTTGCATCTAAATATCTTGCATCCTCTAAGGTTTCATGGGATACTGCTTTGGGAATGTTTAAAATTTATATCAGAGAGCTTATATTCCAAAACCCAATCCATTTCAAGTCTGTTTGATGGTTTTCAGTTTCCCTAAAGTTGGTCTTGCAAAACTATCTTGTTTCTCTGATTACCTAGATTGTTGAATAGCCTACTTTGAGCTTCAGCAAGATGTATCTAGTTGAATGCACTGCATAATTGAGTTTTCCCCTATATTACAAATATGAGAATACACCTATTTGAAGAGTTTCAGATTCCTGCCAATCTAGTTATCCACTTTGCCAGGGCCTTTCCATTTCCAATTTATTAAAGTTTTACTGAATGTGCAGAATTCAGAATTGACCTACTTTGTGATTTCCTTGTTTGCACATGGTTGAGGATCAGGCATAATTGAAATTTGTTATGCATTGTAAACCTGGAAGTGAACTTCTTTGAAGATTTTCAGACTTTGATCAATCCAGTTGATCACTTTTCTAAGTTGATTCCAAATCAGTTTTCTGCATATTCACCAAGTTTAAAACTAGAAAAGTGTTAAGGTGCTAACTTTGCAGATTTGTATCAGTTGAATAGTTCGCTTTCAAAGAAAGATAATTGAGGTTTTTCATTCTATATATGACATTGAATCCATGTTCAGAGTTTGAGATTCTGAAGGTTCATTTTGATGACTTTATGAATTCAATATCAAAGGTGTTTATGCAGATTGACAATGTTGAACAACATTAAGTTTACAGAATGGACATTTTAAGGAAGTGATAACTTTTGGTCTGAATGTCGTTTTCAAGAACCGATCATGGCATCATGCTTATTGCAAGAAAATGTACTATTTGACCTGATGCTGAAGCTTCAGAGCATGTTTTAGTGATTTTGCAATGGCCTATCCGGATGAAGTTCATGCTAATTCGGCATTTTGCATTTGCACTGCTCTCTGAATTGCTAAGTTTGATTTTTTGCATCTTGCGTTGGAGGATAGATCTGGAGAAGCCCTTTTGCATGCATATTTATTATAGATGAATGAATCTTTTTGCCAAGTTTCAGGGTCAGATTGCTTGTTTCAGTCAGTTTTTAAGGCCTGTTCCAGAGGCTAGTTGCCATTAAAAAGTTTAGTTTGCGGAAATGTAAAAGGTGATTGTAAAATCACTAGTTTGATGTTTTGTGATAATTTGCATAGTGGTTTTTACCTAAAGAAGGTGAAAGCATATTTGAGGCATTGGAACTATAAGTTTAAACACCAAGAGAGCACTATATTTGAATAGAGGAGTTGAAGCTTGAATACAAATTGACAAAGATAAAACTAATTTTCAAATAACTCAAGCAGCATATTGGAAAATGTTGTCTAGGATTCATTAATGACTGCCTTTTGAATGGCATGCATTTTGTTTGTGGGTTAGAGAGCTACTTTTTTATATCCTGATGGACCATGCATCAATTGTTGATTAAGTGCCCATCAATTTACGAGATGATAACTAAATATTGAATTTAAATGGAAAAATATGCCGCAAATACAAATTTGGCGCAAAACATATACAAATTCAGGGGAACCTTCTATTGAACTTGAATAATTTGGTCCCAAAGAAAATATTCATATTTTTCAAGAAACATTGAAGGGAAACAAGTTGACATATAATGGTAGGTCAATACCATTACTATTCAATATAGATATATTTAAATGGTCTGAGGAAACTCGCCAAATTCTAGATACAACACAACTACCAGAAGGAATTAAGTTCTACAATATATTTGGCACGACATATGAGACACCTTTTAGTGTATTCTATGGAATAGAGACTTCACCGATTGGCAACTTGCAATAAATTTACAACTCAAAGCCTCAGTACTCTTGTGTTGATGGAGATGGAACAATTCCGCAAAAATATGTAATCCTACCAAAGCTTCTTCATATGGATGCATTATACTATTTTCATGATCTCATTGATACAATGCTTGACTGGAGTTTTGAAAATGTTGCGCAGACCATGGTCACTTAACTTTGAAATTTGCAAGTCAAATTTAAAGGAAATCTAGCGCTACATGATAATAGACAATTTTTTCTTTTAAAAGACAGAGAACATTGATAAGATTTCAGCGCAGAGTATGAAGATGGACATTGTAAGTTTTGAAAGCAAAATAAAGGCAAATACAAAGAACCCAGCAAGACAGTCCACGCAGGAAGTTAAAAAGAGTATACAAAGGAGGATTAGTGTATTTTGCAATCACCATAACCTGCAAAATATGATGTGAAGGCTGCACAATGCCTATTATTATGAAAATAGGATCTTTGAAATATGAAAGTGAAGTTTTTAACAATAAAAGATGCATTGGTCTATGCTGGAGAGAAAGCTACGTAGCTATGCTTTGGAAATGAATTTGCATAGGATAAGCAGCGCAACTTTGTCAAGCATGCAAACAAATTTTTTAAATAAACAAATTGGCAGTTGTAATGTGGACAGCCAACGCTAGTGGAGTTAATTCCTACATAGGGTATATAAATTATAAAGGGGTCTATGGAGAAAAATGTCATTTGGAAATGGCATTCAAACAACAATGTTTGAAATGTTGCGCGGATATAGGAAGGAGGTAATTTGATTTTGCAAATGTATCTGTTGGAAGGTTACGCAACCTTTGAAGGAGACTTGCGCAGATTTTGGGAACAAGTTTTAAACATTTGAAGGCAATCCAAATGTAGATTTGAACGGGTCTGCGCAAGAGGTAAAGCCAACTATACAACCTTTACCAGCATAAAGCCCAGCACACCATTTTTAGGGAGGACATTTAAAACAGTAAACAAATGCATGGGTCCTGTGCAGCATGCCAGGAAAGATAAACAAATATAGAGCAAGCTCACACAACAGAAAAAGGGGGATTTTAAAGTTTTAGGAAAACTATGCAACTGGCAAGTTTGCACACCAATGAGGGGGATGCCCAGCCTAGTGGAAGAGGATTTCTTATATCAGACAGCAAGCAAACATAGCCATTAGTGAGCACCATCCGGAGAAGTCACAAAAAGTTTTGAAAATGCTTAAAAGCATTATCCCACATTGCCTGTGTGTGGGGAGTTTTTAGTATTTATATACTAAAAGGCACAATATATGAGATAAGTGAAAGAACCAAGAGGCCATTTGGTGGGCCTCTTGGCTGGATGGATTGAGTGCATGGTGGGACCATAAATTTTGGGCGCCCAAATTCAAAAGGCTTTAAAACCTTGGGAAGTTTAGTCCCACAATGCTTGCACAGTGGAAATGCTTGATATTTATAAGCATGAACAAGAACATATGAAATGTGAAGTAAAGAGGAAGCTATCCACGCGTGCACCCAAGTAGTTATTGCCTTGATTTCTATGCCTGACCAAATGGCGACCAAATTTTGTAGAAAAATGATGATGTGGAAAATTGGTGACATGGGAAATATGTGGCGCAAGTGACATGTGGCGACTAGTCTCGGAGTTGTGAGATGAAGAGCAGTTAGCCACCAGGATCAAGAGACTTGGAGACTGACCGCTAGTGGTTAGTCATGAGGTCGCCGGATGTTAGTGGTTAATGCAAAAAGATCAGGAGATTAGGAGACTGTGTGGTCGCAAGGTCGCGTGATGCCAAAGGTAAATTGTCAAATATTCAGAGACAAGGAGACTAAGTGAGTCACATGGTCACCGGATATTTAATGTCAAGTCAGATTCATTATGAGACTTGGAGACTAAGGCTAGTCTCTAAATCTTGAAAGCAAACCGTGGTTAGTGCAGATATCGGGAGACTTGGAGACAAAGAATAAGAGAAAACCCGAAGGTAAAGGTGAGTTTAAAGACCAGTTAGGAGCAATGAATCAGCATGTGACACATGTCAAAATCTGGTGGCTTCTGGACTTAAAAGGCATAAAATGAAAATTTCACAGAGAGGAAAGTAAAATATGCACAATGTTTCGTAAATTAAAAAAGATTTAAAATATCATTTTATGTGCAATGATATTAAAGGATAAGTTGAAATCATATTTGCACATAAAAGAGATATAAAATGCATAAATATTAAAATAATGTACAGGAGTGAAATATTGAAATTTAATAATCTTTTGCCATATTTTTCAAAAATGTATTTTATTGTAAATCTTGATGAAGAAGCTTTCCAGGGGGATGTTTTTGGAGAATGAAATTAGATACTTTTGCAGAGATTGAGAATCAAATCAAGTTTGTAAAAGAATTTAGGGAGAAAATACAAATGATATCAGATTTTGAAGATAATTATAAGAGAAGATTAGATCAAGTCAGTTTTGAAAGGACAAAATGAAGATCAGATTTTGGAGATCACAGATGATATCAGATGCAAGGAATAAAGAATGAGAGCAGGTCATATTTGTAGAGGGACAAGTGTGAATTCCTCATAGATGTTAGGGTTTCTCATGTTCTTTTTTATTCCCTTCTCTTCTTAGTTTGAGAGGTTCCTTTCCTCTGTTCTGTTAGGTTTTTTCCCTGCAGATGTTCAGAGTAGGTCCCTATTGGTTTGATGAATTTCAATTGCAAGACTGAATTCTATGTATTTTTTAAATTATTGAAAGCTTATGGTCTTGATATGTTTGAAGAATAATTTATTAATGAAATACAGTGTAGTTTCCCTCTTCTATATTGTCTTGTCTCTTTTATATTTTGTTTGTGCTCTAGTATGGTTTGTTTGTAAGGCATCCAAAACATACCTGCTACAAGGTAGTGCGTCTAATTGTTTATGAGTTCCTTTCAAGGAGAGGACTAAGTTCCATAGATAATTTCAGAGAGAAAAAGATTATTGTAAGGATTTGATGCATTGATATGGATATGAGAGGATAGTTTGTAAGGCATTCTATCTCAGCTGCATATAGTTTGTAAGGCACTCTATAGTATCTTCATTAGTTTATCTCTGTTGATTCATGTTTTTATTGAATCTTTTCCCAAGGAGTAGGCACCGGTCTAGGGTTTGATTTGTAGTCTTTTCTTCATCCAATATCAAAACAATTAATCAATCATATTCTGTTAGTTAGAACAAATGAGCTGAACTCATAAGGATTTGTATCAGCATGATACCATCCATTTTGTTGATTCCTTAAAGAGTGAATCAAAAGGTTAGCCTTCCTTGAGTTCAAGCTCAGAAAAAGAAGAAGGATGAACATCCTTATGCCACTGTTATTTGTTATTATAGTCATAGTTTTCATTGTCAAGCTCTGTTTCATATTGTTTTCAGTCATTTGAAGAGTGGTATTTTATTCATCTGATCAGAAGCATAATAACATAGCAGTGAAGACCTTATCCACCATTTGAAGTTTACTTGAAATATAGTAAATTATTTAGGCAATACCCGCTTGATTCCTGTGGAGCTCAAAGAAGAAGGAGGATATTATCTAATCCTCATTAATTAGACTTTATCTTTCTTGAATCAGGAGTTGGGAGTTATAGAGTTGAATAAGTTTTTAATCAGGTTTGATTTAGCAAGAAAAGGCTCTAACATGACCTATGGCACTTCTAGGGGAATGTTATCATGCCACTAGAAATGAAGTTTTTGATCCACTTCAGCGAGCTCTATAGGTGGGAACTCTTATCGCAAAAGTAGTCCAACCTTTCATCCCACCCTCTATCATGCAAATGATACCTTCATCTACCTCGAGAGCCTTTCCTTGTGATCCAACATCGGCAACACAAACAATACCCCCTATTGCTATGCAGGAACCTCCTCAATCTACAGCCACTCCGCTTTCACAAGCGTTTATGACATTCATAGCACAATTTCCACCACCACCAGCTATCACTCTGCAAACCACAATTCTACCCATCCCTACTCAGCCTATTCAAGATGCAACAACCAGTTCACAACATCAAAGCACCCAAATCTCCATGCCTATTTTTCCTTTTTCTTCCACCACACACCCACAACAGAAAACACACTTCACCACAGGCATGCCACTTACCAACACCTATAACCAACCCTTATTTCCACAAGGGTCCACTTTCCCTATCTCACTAGCAATGCAATCGCAACATGCACCATCAGTTCTACCTCAAACGCAATTAAACCCAAATCCTCCCATGCAACAACCATCTATGAATCCATTCACCATACCCCAAATTCCCATCCAACCAATCCAACAATAGCAACCTATCCAATAGCAACAAACAATCTAATAGCAGCCCATCCAACAGCAACATTATCCTATCCAACAGCAACAGCAGCCAATCCAATAGAAACAACCTATCCAACAACAACAACCAATCCAACAACAACCCATCCAACAGAAACAGAAGCCTATCCAACAGTAACAGCAGCCTATCCAGCAACAACAACCTATCCAATAGTAGCAACCTATCCAATAACAAAAATCCATCTAGTAACCATCACAACACCAACAACTACAACAGCAAACTACCAACCCATTCACATCCCAAGCACAAATCAACCCCTTTGCTGCTACACACCTCATCATCCAAACCACACAGTAGTTGCAGCCACAAACATTGGGTGAAAATCATTTCATGGCACAACCACTACAATAGTTTGATAATCCTTTCATTCAACCCCCGCAACAATAGCAAACTCATTCTGTCAACTATCTAGCCATGCCATCTTCCACTACATCACAAACCATTCTACCTCCACAACAATTCAGTGTTCCCAGTAACACCAATTACCTCACCATAGCAACTGGGGGAACTCCTCCATAGAAAACCTATCCTCCACCCTATGTAGGTGTGCAACAGGCTCAGCCTACTTATCCAATGCCTCAGCAAATACAAACATACTTCCAGCAGTTGCAACAACCCTATTAAGTGTCGCCACCTCCTCCACTGCAATATTCCCCTCAGCCGCAACTTCCACCACAATAGCCCATATACACTGACCAGCAATAATCATATCAAAAACCATAATATCCCCCACAGAATCCCCCATATTCGTCATTTGATCCATATCAGGTTCAGGGAACCAATACAATCGGGGCTAATAATCCTCCCCCGCAAATCAACCATGAATGGGAGGAAATGAATAATGCTCTCAAAGAGCTAAAAGTAAGGAATGAAGCAAAGACATTCAAGTTTGAAGAAGTGTGCCCTTACCTGTTTGATCAATCTATCACTGTAATACCCTTCCCCAAGCACTTTGAGGCACCCAAATTTGATAAATATTGAGGGAAAGGAGATCCTGTGAGCCACGTGAAAGAATTCTACATGGCATGTCAAGAAGTGGCCTATAGTGATAATTTCCTTATGAGAATATTTCCCAAGAGCTTAGGAGGAACTACTCTCGAGTGGTTCCATAAAATCCCCTATGGCACAGTCTCTACTTTCGCTGAACTATTTGAAAAGTTTGTGGCCTAATACGCCCATAACATTGAAAATGAACTCTCACTCCTTGATTTATGTAATTCCAAACAAAAGGGAGGAGAGAGCCTGGATGATTACCTTCAGCATTGGCAAGGGCTTACTACAAGGTTGTCCTATTAGACCCCTAAGAAACATCTTATCAAAATCTTCATTAACAACCTCCATCCTAAGATTTCCTATCACATGCGCATGAATTGAATACAAACTTATCAAGACATCAGGATCAAAGGAATGGATCTTGAACAAGGTCTCATAGAAGATGGTGCCATCAAGCACTACAAGGAATCCCAACCTAAAAAACATAATAATGATTGATCACGATACTAGAACAAGAACAAGAATGCAGTAACTGACGGAGCCACTGACACCAAACACGTTCAGGTCGTGGTAGCTGGTCCCAATGCGCCTACCCAAACTTATCAGAAAACATTGCCAGTATATCCTCAACCTCCTCCCCTGTATCAATAGCCCACTCCCACGTATCCCCAACCAACATACTAGCAAAACATACGCCCTCAAGGTGCGACTATCTATCCCCTTCATGGGACATCATATCAACCCAACTATCAAAGTCCTATGAACCAAAAAAATGCTATATCAATCCCACATGGACAAAAAAGGTCTTACACTCAGAATGTGCCACAATGCACCCCTTTAGGTGAACCCATAGATGTCATCTTCCACAAAATGGTCCAAGCTAACCAAATCGTGTATCCAAAAATGCATCCATTTGATGACTCAACACCTAAGCCTGCTGGTATAAAGACAATGAGTACTCTGATTACCATCACATTAAGGGACACACCACCCTTAAATGCATGAAGCTAAAACATTACATCCAAGATCTCATTGACCGCAAAGAGATCAAAGTGGGCTCTCCTACCCAACCATCACCAAACGCAGGCCTTAAAATCTATCAAAATGCATTCCCTGAACACACCTCAGGTAAAGGCCCAGGCAATCCCACTCAATCCTATGATCAGGGGAAAGGTAAGAAAGGAGAAAATGCCAACAGAAAATACTATACAACATCATATATCAACTACGATAATCTCATCGGCTGCATATCTCAATTCACGTCCTTCATCAATGTCATCCATGTCAAGGGTATCAATAACCAATGCGCAATCACCACTCATCAAGGAAGAATAAAAGTTGTAGGTACAAGTACCATTCCATCTACTGGAACCCAATATAACCTATTGGAACACCTAGGGAATACTCCTGCCCAAATTTCCATCCTCGATCTCCTTTGCACCTCACCTACCTATCAAGAGATCCTTAATAAAGCCCTACAAGAATCCTGTGTTCCCAGTGACATCAACCTCACTAAATTCCAGAACCTTGTCGACCACTTGTCTGCATCTTGTGGGGTCTCCTTTAAACCAATAGACCTACCCTCAGAAGAACTTGATCATAATCTCCCACTCCATATTGCTGATATAATAAATGATGTCATAACAATCAAAGCATATGACAATCTAGAATGCACTTCTGAAGGCACCATTTCATTACCCATCAAAGTGGGCCCTGTTATCCAGGATATAGTATGTGATGTTGTTGATCTTGACCTTCCCTTCAACATCCTCCTTGGATGCCCATGGATTCATTCTATGTAGGTCATCCCCTCCACCTACCATCAGTGCATTGAATTCCCATATAATGGCACTTAAATCACCATCCGCGCAGATCCCAAGCCCTTTTCATACTGCAATGCATTTGAAACCTCCTTCCCACATTCCAATCACTATCCTGGGATTGAAATTGGAACCTTTGTCACCAGTTCATCTTGAACCCATTCAGACCTAGAAACAATCCTCTCTTCCACCCTTTCCATGGTCAAGATCAACAAAAAATGTTGTGGCAAATATAGTTTATCTGATGCCTTCGCAGTTGGAGCATTTCCAGTTGATCCACACACTCAAGGTCACCAACCTAATCCAAGAAATACATAACTAAAAACAACCAAGCCATTGCAATTGGGTCCTACCACTTTTATCTCAAATGGTATTTTGAATAGCCAGGAAATGACACCAAACATCAACCAATGGCTTTATAAAGATCCACCACCAAAAGACACAAATCACCTCAATTACTTCAAAGGTAAGTACCCCTAAAATCACAAGCCGGTGACAGAAAAATGGAACTAACAAGGAGGTGGCCTTGGTTATGAAGAGCAAGGAATGAAGGATCCTATTGTACCTACCCGGTGAGAAAGGCATCTAGGCCTTGGCATAGATTCTGACATGAATGGGGGCACCACTGAGAACATCTATGCCTCATATCCTTCCCTCAACGAAATCACTGACATCAAAGATGTCCTGAAAGAGAAAGTTGTGAGAGCCTATGACAATGTCTTTGACAATGAAACCTTCCTGGGTAATTCTTTCCTATGCCAACCTTCCATTCTCTTCATTGACCTTCCCCTCCGCCATCCTAAACTCATAGACTGTGACCAACCAAGTGTCATACATGTTGACGAGTTCCAAAGTGAGGATGCACTCCTAAGATTTATGGGAATGATTGAACAAAGCAATGACTGGGGGAAATATTCAGCACATGTCTACAAGATGGATCCAAAGGCATACTTTGGGGAAGAGGATAACTTTAGCCACAAAAATGAAGAAGAAAACAAAAATAAAAAAGAGAAAAATTGATCCCCTAGTGAAAAACCCTCTAGGGCGCTATCCAATCTTAAAATAGTAAAAACAAAAGGCGTATCCTCTTCCTCTAATCTGTGATTACAGGCCTAAACAGTCATTGATTCTCATCAAAGAAACAAAACCTGTCAACCTGGGCACCAAAGAGAATCCTGCCATCACATACATAGCAGCATCTTTGACTGAAGAAGAAGAACGATATCATGTCACTCTCTTGAAGGAATCCATAAATAAGTTTGCATTGTCTTACTCCCACATGTCAGGACTAGACCCCAACTTAGTGGTTCACCATCTTGTAGTGGACCCAAACATCAAACCTGTCAAACAAAAGCTCAAAAAGATGCATCCTAAAGTGGCACTACTTGTCAAAGTAGATCTAGAGAAGTTACTCCAAGCCAAGATCATCCACGCCATTTACTACTCTGACTGGATTTCTAACATGGTGCCAGTGTCTAAACCTAAAAAATCAATCAGGATATGTACATACTTTCGAGATCTCAACAAGGCATATCCCAAGGATGATTTCCCACTTCCCAACATAGACATGATCGTGGACCTTACAACAGGACATGAGATGTTGTCAGTCATGGACGGCTTTTCTAGATATAATCAGATCTATATTACAGAAGAAGATCAGCACAAGACAGCATTCACAACCCCCTGGGGCACCTTCTACTATAATATGATGTCATTTGGCTTGAAAAATGCTGCGGAAACCTATTAGAGGGCCATGATAGTCATTTTTCATGACATGATTCACAAGATTCTTGAAGACTATGCATATGACATCTTGGCAAAATCAGTAAAAAGGGAAGATCACCTAGATGTTTTGGAATGTGTCTTTGACAGGATTGGACACTGCTACCTAATGCTCAACCCTAAGAAGTGTGTCTTTGGGGTCACGTCAGGAAAGCTCCTTGGATTCATTGTATCCAGAAGAGGTATTGAAATAGATCCAAAGAAGGTACAAGCTATCATAGAGATGCCTCCACCAAAAACACTCTGACAATTGTGAAGCCACCAAGGAAAGTTACAATCTGTGTGTTGTTTTATCTCTCAGTTAGCAGACAAGGGCCAACCATTCACTCATCTCCTGCAAAAAGATAACACTTTCAAATGCGATCCTCAGTGTCAGAAGAGTTTTGACAAGATCAAAGAATACTTGGATAATCCACCCATCTTGGTACCACCTGTACCTGGCTGACCACTCATCCTGTATATTTTTGCTACTACAATAGCACTAGGGGCACACCTTGCTCAGTTGGACAATGAAGGTAAAGAAAGATCCATTTATTACATAAGTCAAACCTTCATGGGTTATGAGCTCAATTATTCCCCTATGGAAAAAGCATGTCTAGTAGTGGTCTTCGCCACTCAAAAACTTTGCCACTATATGCTTAGTCATACAACCAAGCTCATTTCAAAATTGGACCCTCTCAAGTACCTACTCTCCAAGACTACTCTCACAAGATGAATGGAAAATGGGTTATGTTGTTAAGTGAGTTTGATATTCAATATGTAGATAGAAAATCCATTAAAGGGAAGGTCATCGCAGAGCAACTAGTAGAAGCGCCATTGGTGGATGCATATCCTTTGGTCACAAAATTTCTGGATGAGTATATGTACATGATAGAATAACAACCTACTTGGAAACTCTACTTTGATGGATCCTACACAGCTCATGGTGCAGGAGAAAGAATACTTTTTGTCATACCTCAAGGTGACTACATCCCTATGTCATTCAAATTGGTATTTCCCTGCACAAACAACATTGTAGAATATGAGGCACTAATCGCAGGGCTCTGCATGGCTATAGAATGGAACATCACAAATATACATGTCTTTGGTGATTCCCAACTCATCATTAAACAAGTCCTGGATGAGTATCAAACCAAAGATGACAAATTGATTCCATATAAGCAGATGGTGTACAAGATCAAAGAGCATTTCCTCCACTTGCAGATAACACAAGTACCACGCTTGCAAAACAAGGTTGTCAATGCAATGGCCACAATTGGCTCCCTCTTAGAGATTCCTCACAACTCTATGCAATATGAATTCTTAGCTGAGAAACTTCATGCTCCCGCTTACGAGAATGATGAATTGAATCGCGTATGTGTCTTGGTTGGTCCCCAGTCTCCGTGGTACCATGATATCTAGGCTTATCTACAAAATGGTATCATATCCCCTCATCTCACCTCAACCCAATGCTGAAACTTTATTTGCAAAGCTTCCCGCTACACCCTCGTCGCCAACACCCTTTATCGTCGAGGCTATCACAACATGCTCTCTAGGTGTTTAGATGAAAATGAGGCCACCCAGGCTTTACAAGAGGTACATGCTGGAATCTATGGTGCCCACACGAGTGGCATGGTCCTAGCCAAGCAAATTCTATGAACATGATACTATTGGCCTATAATGGAACATGATGCTTATGATTTTTTCAAGAAGTGTCTACCTTGCCAACAACATGCTAATCTGATCCATGCCCCTGCACAGGACCTCTGACCTATTGCGCCCCCTTGGCCTTTCTCTTGTTGGTGTTTTGACCTCATTGGTAAGATAACTCCCCTCTCTTCTAAAGGCCACAAGTACATAATAACAACAATGGAGTAGTTTACAAAGTGGGTTGAAGCAATTCCGCTCACACTCACTACAGGTGTCCAGATCTCAAAATTCATCCTTTACCACATTGTATTCCACTTCGGCATACCCTCCACTATCTTCACAGATCACAAAACACCATTTGAAAATCAACATGTCTGTGATTTGTGTGCTCACCTCCATATCCATCATCGTTTCTCTAGTCCATATTTCCCTCAAGGTAATGGCCAAGATGAGGCAACTAGTAAGACCCTCCTTAAAATCCTCAAGAAAGTTGTCAATGATACTGGTCATGACTGGCATCTCCAGATCAACCCCACCCTATGGGAATATCACACTTCCTACCATACTCCTAAAGGCAGTACTCCATATTCCCTAGTCTACAGTGCTGAAGTTGTCTTACCAATTGAGGTCAAACTACCATCCCTCTGAGTATCACTAAGAGGCTTGATTGATGATGAAGATTACCGAGTAGCAAGACTCACGCAGCTAGATCTCCTAGATGAAAAGCGTCAGCAAGCCTATGATCACCTGATTGTCTATCAAAATAGACTCAAGAAGAACTACAACAAGAAATTCCACCCATGCCAATTCCAGGAGGGGGACCTTGTGCTAAAGGAAAATTAGAAAGTGGGTACTGATCGAGAAAAGAAAGTTAAGTTCGAGGTTACCTGGCAAGGCCCATACATTGTCACTGCATGCTTTGGTTCTAGGGCATATCAACACTCCTAAAGGAGAACCCTTGAATGATCCTATCAACATCATTCATCTCAGGCGCTTCTATTCCTGAGGGCTAGTTGTTCATTCCAGTTATCTGAAAAAATTCATAAAAAGTATAAAAAGTCCTGAAAAAAGTATAAAAACAATGTACAACAGTCCTAAAAAAATATCAAAAAAGCAAAAAAATGAAGCTGAAAAAATGGTTGTCTCGATGAAAAACTGGCAAATAGGTGCTTGGACAACATCAAAAACATCAAAAAGAACAAAAAAAGAATCAAAAAGAAGAATAAAGAGAAAAATTTTGTCCAATGGTGAAAACTTGGCAATCATGTGCCTTGGACAAGTATGGGTGATGAAAACCTGGCAACGGGCATCACACATAGTGGATCATTCCATTATCTATCAAAATGTTTCTCCCCTCCATCACCATCATCAAATCTCCATGAACCTTAGCATTTCCCATATTCCCTAGGTGTTCCAACACTATCGCCCGCATCAAACAACAAGATCCAATCAAGTATCGGCAACAACCTTTGTACATGATCACTTGAAATTAATCACTTAGTTTGGTCCTTGTATATTTGTGATGTGTCCAGTCCTCTCACCATTGCGCTAACACTCTAAGTTGTTGTCATGCTAATCGTCCCTGCCTGGTCCTTCATAGTCCTCCTAGCTGGTTCATCAGTTGATTGTGACACAAACCAAAAACATGAGTCCCATTGCATCCATTGCATCAGCCCCATACCTTCATTTTCACATCATCCCTACATTTTCATTAGGATCATTGCATTTACATACATCACATCATAAACATATTAAGAACAGCCATTGCATTATATCACAAGTACCACAATATATATCAAATGCATAAACATACATCTAGGTACATACATCTAAAAATCTTATCTTGTATATACATAATCATAACACATTACATCCTGCAAGCATCAATGTCAGTACTCATATAAGCATAGGCATCATAGTATCATATAAATCAAAGCATGAGAATCATACATCATAGAGTCATAAGAGTCATCAATCGGTCATATATATATATATATATAGTCATTATTACATTGTCTGTCATCAATAAATACATCGTCAAGCACCTAGGTGTTGATATACATTCACAAATGACCTTCTTTTAGCCCTCCAGCCCCTCTTATAGCCCTCATTTTCCCAAAAAAAAATTCCGCTCCATTTTCTTCACCTACCTGTATATTATTGTATTATTACTCCCGTTGTACAGTATAAATGCACCGAAAAATCCAAAAAACACTTAAAATTTGAATAAAAATCCAAAAACTTCAAAACTCGCAAAAAATAAAAAATTCTCCAAAATCTTGCAATAAACCTTTCCTTCCACATCACTCAATTTTTCCATTTTCAGTGATGTTTTGACTCCTGCGACTGCCATGTTTTTCACCAAATTAGTTTTGCAACCGAATATCCTTGCTCCTCATTTTGTTCACAGCTTTTGCGAGTGAATATCTTTTAATCAACTCAAATCCAATCCTTTCCTATCAGAATGCATCCTTCCAGCATCGGCTTATCAAATCCTTCATCACATCAATCATGTTCATGGAAAGAACTTCAAACTGAATGACTTCTTGGTCATGAGGCCTTCTTTATTGATTATATTTTTTGTGTCAGTTTAAGCCTACTCACCACTACCTTGATCTTATATATCTTGGTGCGTTGTAACTGGTGGCTACTGATACATGCATCTTTTTGCAGTGTGCTTTTGTTTGAGTGTCTTGTCCACGCAAAGGAATTATGTCATCTGTGTTTTCTAACACCTAATGCATACCTCCTCTTGCTATATCAAAATCAGATGTGCTCTCCATATTTTTCACACAAATGGATCCCCAAGGCACGTTAGTTGCATTTAATTTCATCATTGCATTTGTATTCTTAGTTGCACTTCAGAAGGCTTCTATTTATTCCTTCCTCTCCCTTCCTCCTTCCCATTGCGTCCTTTTTCGAGAAAATCCCACAACGTTGTCTTTGTTGTGTTCTTTTCTTGAGGGGGCACAACCCTATATTGTCGTTGCTTCAGCAAGACTCCCAAAAACTCTCTTCATCTGGGGCAATTTATTTTCTTGTCTTTGATGTAATGTCACTTGCGATGCCACGTCAAAGAGGGGCAAAATGTAGATGTCCAAAAATATTAATATTATTATTAATATTAAATTCCCTCTTATTCTTCTAACTATTTAATACAATCAATTAAATAGTTTCATAGTTGGTATTTATCAATAGCTTATATACTATTCTAATGTATTTTATTTAAATACATTTATCTCACAAAAATCCCCTTTTTAATAAATTTATATTTATTAAAGTTCCTCCATATCCCTAATTCTTCTAAACTATGATTTATTCAAATCTAATTTAAATTATAATCTAAACCCTAGCTAGAAACCTATTAATCCAATCTAGAGGTCTACCATAAGCCTACCCTATTCCTACTCTACTCCAATCACCTCACTTCATAAGCATATTTCCCTACCTAATTGTCCTCTGATCATACTTAAAAGGGTGATTCCTAACCTTTTTAAGGCTAATGGAATGCTCACCCACATGTGAGAATTCTCTCCAAAATGGTCACCCATTCCTCTTTAAGGATATTTACTCTTTTGTCCCCCCACTTGGAAATCTTGAGCCACTAAAACATTTAATTCTATGTTTGACTCCAAAATAGCTATCCCTTCCAAGCCCATGTGTCCAAAATGGTCACCCATTCCTCTTAAATGATCTTACATATTTGTTCCCCACTAGAAAATCTTGAGCCACTCAAACATTTAATGCTATGTTTGACTCTAAAATAGCCATCCCTTCCAATCCCATGTGTCCCTTATGTGGATCTTATGTGGATTCCACATAGGTGCCACCTCATTTAAGCCCTTCTCTTCTCTCCCAAAAATCTATAAATAGAGGCATTCTCCTCTTGTATTGGCGTCTCTCATATTTGCATTGTTATTATGCTAACATAGCTCTAGATTTCATATTTTCATATGCTCTTAGTTTCATGTTTGAATCATATAGATATTACATGATAGGTTTCTTTGGGATAAAATGAATCATAGTTGTCATCTTGCATGTTTCATATCAAATTTCATAGTTTAAGATCATCTTTTTAGATAATTTGAGACTAGTTCCTCATACTAGTTCTTAAATCTCTTCATTGTTCTGATCTTGCATTTCATAGTTGCATTGCCTTGGGGATTCACTTCATTTGTGTTTGAGAGAGAACATTCACATTTAATCTAAAATAACAAATCAAACTAGTAAAATAGGGTGCAAATAGCTTGTTTTAGTTCTATCTGATGTTATGATGAAGTCTTGTTGGTTTCTTTGTTCATTCTATGGATTATATGTGCTAACCCACTAAATTTTCATGTTTGAGCTTGCTCCCAACAGATGGAAGATTTCCTCATACACACTATCATCCTATTTCTTTTTTGCATCATCATCATGTCATAATCATAATTGCATCATATCGTCTTATGATTTTCTCTCATGAAGAAATGAAGGCCAAAAGAGAGTGTTTATATAGAGATCTCAATATAGACCTCCTAGGGAAATACAAGGGACCCAAATTCAAATTTTCCTTGAATTATGGTCCAATTACAATCACCAATTAGAATATTGGGGATGTAGTAATTAGAATATCAGGGAAAACACTTCTGCATCGGGACCCGGGGACCTATTTTTAAGTTTAGAACCCCGATAAGCTCCAAATTTGAAAGCGGGGGCCAACACCTGACAGAGGTCAAGCTCAACCTCGACCTTGACCTAGGTCAAGGAAGACCTCAACCTTGACCTAGGTCAAGGTCAACCTCAATTATGACCTAGACCAGAATTGACCTCAACCCATACCTGAGGTTTCAGGCTAGTCTCCTTGGGAAATTTGCAGGATTCCTAAGTCAACCGAGGACCTAGGAAGGTGAGAAAATGCACCAGAATGCTGGATAGAGTCACAAAGGCCAAAGAGTGGGTATGATGAAGATTAGGAGAGCCAATACATAGGTTCTACCTTAAAATGGAGCCACAAAAAGGGAGATTAAGGAGGACCCAAAGGATCTTAACCCTAATTTCACCTAGAAATGAAAAATCAAGTGCATATGCATCCTAAATGCAAATCTAATATGCAAGTGTACTAAACGAGGGTGCTAAACCTACCAAAATAGAAGTGCTTCCATTTTAAGACAATATAGTAGATAGTCTCTTTCTATAAATAATAAGTCTGACGCAATCTCAAGGGTCGGTGAATTGATGATTTTGTTTTCCATAAGCGATTACTAACTAGATGTTCTTAAGTTTAGTTACTTTGATCAGCTTTCAGTAGATTAATGCTCCCATCGGGACATGAATGTAATCACCAGTGATGCTAGATTTATGAAGTTAACGAAGGAATGAGAAACCTCTCTTATCACCACACTTCTTGTTGTTTCTGATTCCAGAGTTAGCGAATTCTTTCATGTTGTATGCTTCCTTGTGTCCTCTGCTCCAATTCTTTATTGATTAGATAAAAATACTTTACTTTTCTAATAATGTATGTTAGATTGATAATCATGTATACAATCGATATTTATTTTTAGTACTTTTATCTAGATATTTTTTGATATTTTTGAAATGTATAACATGACTACAGATAGATGATTACTCTAACCTCGACCTAGCCTTTTCATATTTTATTTGTTGAACTAAATGTGCTTGAAGGAAACCCCCATGTCTTTTGAGGTTCCCAAAAGGTGGAAAAGTTAAAACAGCTATCCCCTCAACATAAACAGTCACTTTTCCAACTAAGCTACCCCCACACCTTCATGACCCAACTACCAAGTGCTTGGATGCCAAGAGAGCCCGCTCTCCATTAAACCTCTTCAGGCAAAGTTAGTCTGTACCCAGTGACAAATCTCTCCCTGTAGGTGAGGTCTTCACAAAGTATCTTCAACAGAAACTGTTGCTATAATGAGGGGAGGAGATCTTCCTCCCTATAAAACTTTGATACCACACCTCCTAAAGGTTCCCCAAGTAGTAGTTTTAGAAGCTAAGCTTTCTATAGTTTAGGGTCATTCTCGCCTTTTTGTTTTGAAAGAATACTTCAGTCGGCCCCAAACCCTGGAGAGTTTGCTAAACTTGGACCACCGGTCTGAGGAAAAAGGACATATCAAAAGAAACAACCCTTGAATCACTTGTTTCAGCTTACAACCTCTCAAAGTGCCCTGATTCCCAACCCACCCCAACAACCAATACTTTTCTTCCAAATCTAATAGTCCCAATGGTTGCATACTGTAACAAAACTCCCTCCCTAATGGGACAATTTTCTAACATAGTTAACAATCTTCCTCTACATCCGGAGAATATTTTCACAAGATATGAGAACCTAGGTCACCAGACCACGGAAGAGCATTTAAAAGCCTACAAGGATTTCATGAACATGCATCGTATCTAACGCAAAGATGTAGTGAGAAGGATGTTGCCACTGTCCCTCAGGGAAAGTGACTTAAACTAGTATTTAAACTTACCTTCCAACTCCATCAATAGCTGGAAGGACATGGAAGAACCCTTCTTGGCAGCATTTTGTGTCCACATGGACCCCGCTTGGTCCCACAACCAGTTTATTTCTATCAGGTTGGAACCCAATGAACCTATGGAAACCTTCAACCATCATTTTATAGAGCCCAAAAATGATGCACGGGTCCTTTCATTCCATACACTAAAGTTACTATCCATGCTTACCTCAAAGCTATGGAACCATTGATTTCAACTCTCCTCTGGAGCACTACCACCGCCAATGAAATGGACACCCTAGCAAAGGTTTACAATCTCTCCCTATAATTGTCCCAAAATATGAGTAAGGCTCCTAGGGGTATTGAACAAAGTGTGTCATACAACATGAAACCCAAGGGAAGTACACACATGGGAGGATACAACCCCAACATGGCAATGAGTGCCCCAATGATGAACCTAGTGCCCTAGTATATCTACCCCACCAATGGCCAAACTGCTCTGGGCCTAGAATATTCTCCCTAGACACAATTTTAGCAACCAATGCCTCAACCTTCTAGAGAACCCTTCTTCTAGGCATCGGCATCTGGAGGATTACCTTCCACAACTCTAGGTGTTGTTTTTGCTAACCCACCACCTTAGTCATCACATTGTGACCCAACTACCCAATTGTCCACTGAGTTTGAATCCCTCCAGTGACTGGTGTCCTCCATCTCTATGGGCATGGGATAGTCGAAGATGGTACCTTCTATGTCCCATAATTATAACCCCTCCCAATGATGTAATATCTTCTCTAGACAACAGAGTTCCAACAACTTTAGGTCCCATATTTATAAAATCAACAATGGAAATGGAAATGCTCAGCCAAACAACTAGCAATGGAATAATACTCTGAAAAATAGGGGCACCCCCAAACTAATCTAGCACCCAAGGGGGTACGGGTCCTAGCCACTCTACACAACTCATTGAATTTAACCCCTTGACTTCCTAGTGCTAGATGGATGACACTGGTTTGAATTCTGAGTTAAACATCGCCACACTAGAAAAGATCATTTAGATCTCCCAATCTAATAGCCAACAAATAACTGACCAAATCCATCCAAAATCCCTAGTCGAGCCTCATCACTCTTCTTTTTCTTGTGAGATCATCTTGATGTAGAGGCCCTAGGTGAACTTTGAATCAGTAGTTTCTAGAGGGACTTCGCAAGTGTTCTCACAATACCAACTTAATTTTCCATAGGATTGTTCTCCTTGATCCAAGACACACCATACTCTATCAGAGTGAACCTAATGCCTTATGAAACCATAGGCTCTACATCTTTTTACACAACACAATTTACCCTCAAATACATCAGTTTCTTCAACAAGTTTTCTGAGTTCTTCAGGGACCGAGCCCCTCGGCCAACATTGCAACTGAGAAACAATCTCGAGCCCTTAAATGACCAAACCCCTTAGCCAACACTACAACTGAGAAACACCACTATATCTCAATCAAAGACCTCTATCTTCCACCCCCTGCATATCCCTACATACAGACACATATGGATACATATGGTACAAGGATAGGCTTCTCCCACAAGACACATTCAACACAGAAAGTGGGAGAGCCTTATGCAATCATTGGAACTTCAAAATAAACAAAGATTGTATCCTCACAGGTAGAGAAAAGAATATTTACAAGGAATTATTGTCTATTATCTCAAAAAATTTATTACATTTGTTTCTTCGACCACAAATACCTTCCCCAAACTCCTATGATTCCTCTCTCACAAGACACTCTTGTTGGAGATTTACTTCTAGCAGCTAGTTGATTGTATGTTTGGCATTGATGAAAACATATAATATACAGTAGTGTTCTGTATGTACTTATCAGAATCATGGTTTCAAGCCTTGCGTGGTTACATTCATTTTTTAGACATGTTTTTTATGTTTTTTTCATACACACAGACTCATATATAAAGTTTCAGTTGTGTTGTGTAATTCTGTTATGTGGTAGTTACAGTTTCTGGAGTTTGTCTGTACAGAGCCGACGTATTGCATTGGTTTTTGAGTTGCACCTATCTTTGGGATATGCATGTGTATATTCATGATTAGTTATGAGTTGATGATAGTTATCTAAAGGCGCCAAACGTGTTTCAATAAGATTGCAAAGTTAGAGTTAATTTGGTGAGGTCGACTTAGTGAAGCGTTGCGTCTATTCAGTTTATATTTGTGCAGTTGTAATTATGCTTGTGTGATTAGTAAAGCCAACAAGGATGTTATGAAGAGTTGTCTAATAGGTCCCATGATCTCATACTTTGAGGAAGATACTTATAGAAAGTCATTTTTGATATGCTAAGTGTGAATGATACGAAAAGAGACAGAAAATGTACAGAGCAAAATATCAGTTGTGTTTCATTCATCAAGGGTCTATGTGAAGAAGCAGTAGAAGATTACAATACATTGGAACTGTTCAAGACAGAAGGTCTACTCTATAGTTCATCATTAGATATAGTGCATATCTGTTCTACAGAAGGTTGTAGCCTTCACCATTAAAGTAGTGATATTTTTGGACATTGAGTCCACCACCCCTAATAGGGTTATTTGTAAAAGACTGCTAATAGGGTCCAACCCTTAACTAGGTCACTATACTTATTGCATTGTAAAGTAAAACTCCTAACAGGGTTGAAATATCTTCTAACAGGGATTACTATAAACAATTATAGTTCATTGTGGGTACTAATTCCCACTGGATTTTTTACCATTTGGTTTCCCCGTAACCAAATTATGGTGTTGTCTATTTGTGTTATCTGAATGTGCATTTACCTTATTGTATTCTGAAGTTAATAAGAGAAAAGAATTAAATTAGCTGATAACTGATTCACCCCCCCCCTCTCAATTATCCTTGGTGCTATTCTAACAATTGGTATCAGAGCCAAGTGCCTTGAAGAAGAAGCCTAACAACTTAAGGTAGATCAGATGTCTTACTTCATAAAATAGAGCCCTAAGTTTGATGGAGAAAATTATCTGGATTGGAAAAACAAAATGATAACACATCTACAGTGTGTTGGTTTTGATATCTTTGAAATAGCCACACAAGAAGTTGTTATTCCCTCTTTAAAAGATCTATCAAGAGATGATGCTACTAGTAAACAGAAGGATACATTCATAGCTAATGCAGTTGCCAAAGAAGCCCTTATAAGTGCATTATCTGACAGTGAATTTTCTGATATCAAGAAATTAGACAAGGCATACACAATATGGAAGTATTTAGAAGACATGTTTGAAGGAGATATTCAAGCATAGAACGCACGCAAGAAGACATGGAAAAATAAATACAACAGTCTTGAGATGTTACCTGAAGAGAATATTAGAGCCTACAATCAAAGGATAAATGAAGCAGTCTCTGGAATCAAAAACAATGGTGGAGAAATATCAAAAGAAGATATAATGGACAAGTTGTTGACTACTTTAACATCAGACTATGAGAACAAGATCAGTATTCTAGAGGAAACCATGCAATTTTCACAAGACTTCAAGAGAGAGACTTTGATAAGTAAAATCTCTGCATTTGAGATATCAAGATTGAAGAATGAACCAAAAGGTGAAACGGCTTTCAAAGCTTCAGTTCATGGCAAGAAATCTCACATCTCTAGCAACAATGAAAAAGAAGAAGTTGATGAAGAACTAGAAAAAATCATAGCCATGATTTCCAAAAGAGAAAAGAAAGGTAAAGGGAAATATGAACGACAGGTTCCATTCAAATGTTTTTCATGCAACAAGATCGGTCACTTTGCATCCAAGTGTCCTACAAGAGTAAATAAATTCAGATCTAACTATAAACCTAAATAGAGGAAGAAATGCTATCATGATAAACAAGGTGTAACTGATGAAGATTTAGGAGAAGATGAAATTAGATTCGTTTCCCTTAAAGACATGGAAAATTTGATTGAGCATATGGACATTGAAGATGAAAAGGAAATGCAAGAGTTAGCCCTAATTTCCAAAGAAGACATCAGAATTGATTGGATCATTGACAGCAGATTCTCTCATCACATGACAGGTGATAAAGATAGATTTGTTCATCTAGACAAGTACAAAGGTGGTATGGTTAGATTCATAGATAACACTCCTAAACCTATTATAGGAAGAGGATCCATCACCCTAGATGGAAAGAACAAGATAGATGATGTTCTGTATGTTGATGGATTACATCACAATTTACTAAGTGTTGGATAGCTACTTGAAAAAGGTTATCATTTGGAATTAAAAGACAACAAATACATTATTAGCAACAAAGAAGGAGACATGATTGCATCAGGCTCCAAAACAAAAGGTAATGTTTTCCATCTCAATTCTGATGTAAGTTGTTTTGTTGCAAAAGTGGATGACAGTTGGCTATGGCACAAGAGACTCTGTCATATCAATTTTGATAATATAGTAAAGATAAGCAATGTCAAGGCAGTTAGAGATCTTCCAAGTATTGCAAGACCAGCTGACACAATATGCAGGGAATGCATTATGAGAAAGCATGTAAGGAGTTCTTTCAGAAGCAAGTAGAACTCAACTGAAAACAAGTTAAACCTAGTGCATACAGATTTACGTGGTCCTACTCAAACCAGGTCATATTACGAAGAAAGGTATTTCATTTTGTTTGTTTAAGATTTTTCAAGAATAATTTGGGTTATGTTCTTAAAGGAGAAGTATGAAGCCTTTGAGAAGTTCAAAATATTCGAAGCCAAACTAGAGAATGAATCTGGATTAAAACTAAAGTGTCTGAGATCAGACAGAGGAAGATAATTCACCTCTGACCAGTTTTATGACTATTGTGAAGAATATGGAATTAAAAGACAGTTGAGTGCACCCAGAACCCCATAGAAAAATGGGATAGCAGAAAGGAGTAGGATCATACTTGATAAAGCGTGCACTATGATGATTGAAGGAAAAGTTGTGCACACCTATTGGAGAGATGCAGTTAATACAATAGTCTACACTATCAATAGAACTCAACTAAGGCCAAGCGTGGATAAGACACCTTTTGAACTTTGGTTTGGTAATGTACCTATAGTAAAATACTTCAGAATATTTGGTAGCAAGTGCTACATCAAGAGAGATGATGGTGTTGGTAAGTTTGATGCTAGAAGTGATGAAGGTATTTTCCTTGGTTACTCTACTAAAAGCAAAGCATACAGATGTTTTAATTTGAGATTAAAGAAGATAATTGAAAGTACTCATGTAAATATTGATGAAAAGTTCATGGTTCAAGAAAGGTATTATGAATATGCACCTATGATTGAGGATGAACCCAAGCCTAGTAGTAAAGACACTATTATTGAAGAAATGTTTGATTGCATTGATGTTTCATGTAATGAACTTGAATCAAGCAAAGAAGAATCACAGATTATAGATGATCATGTTACACCTAAAGTTTCAAAATTCACATCTAGATATCATTCAAAGGAGGATATCATTCGAGATCAGAGCAGTAGTATGTTGACCAGTTCAAAAGCAAAAAGGTTAACAAAGGATGAAGAGGTATGTTTACTTTCACAGATCGAACCTTTAAATGTTGAAGATGCTTGTAAGGATTCTGATTGGCAGAAAGAAATGGAAGAAAAATTAGATCAAATAATAAAAAATGATACATGGGAATTGGCCCCTAGACCCAGTGACAAAAATGTGATTGGAACAAAGTGGGTATTCAGAAACAGGATGAATGAAGATCAAACAGTGGTCAGAAACAAAGCAAGACTAGTGTGTAAAGGATATGCGCAGAGGGAAGGGATAGATTACACTGACACATTTACCCCATGTGAGTAGACTGGAAGCCATAAATTTATTCTTGGCTTATGCAACATTCAAGGATTTTAAAGTATATCAAATGGATGTTAAATAAGCTTTTCTGAATGGTGTCTTGAAGGAAGAAGTATACATAGAATAGCCTAAAGGATTCAATCTATCAGATAAGCCAAATATGGTATACAGATTAAAGAAAGCACTCTATGGACTTAAACAGGCCCAAAGCGCTTGGTATGAGAGACTAGATGGTTATCTTACCAGGATTGGATTTAAGAAAGGAGAAGCAGATTGTAACCTATTCATAAGAGAGACACCTGATGGACTACTACTTGTTGCCATATTTTTTGATGACATTATCTTTGGAGGTAATGACAAGCTTAGTTCAGAATTTGAAAAAGAAATGCAGAATGAATTTGAAATGAGCATGATTGGTCCTATAAAATATTTTTTGGGATTAAACGTAAAGCAGACAGATAAAGGAATATTCATAAATCAGTCCAAATATGTGAGGGAAATATTGAAGACCTTCAAGATGGAAGACTGTAAGCTAGTAAGCACTCCTATGATAACTGGAAGCAAGCTTTCTAAAGAAGATGATTCCGCAACAGTTGACAAGACATTATATAAGTCTATGATTGGAAAACTTATATATCTTACTCAATCTAGACCAGATATATCTAATACAGTTGGCATTATTGGAAGATTTGCAGCTGAACCAAAACAAAATCACCTAATGGCAATAAAGAGAATATTCAGATATATAAAAGGAACTATAGACTATGGTTTATGGTATCCTAAGTCATAGAATGTACAACTTCATCTGTATACAGATGCAGATTGGGCAGGTTGTCTTGATGACAGGAAGAGTACTTATGGAGGAGCAGTATTTCTTGGAGATAGGTTGGTTTCTTGGGTAAGCAAGAAGGAGAATTGTATCTCTCACTCGACAATAGAAGCTGAATATATATGTTGCAGCAGCATTGAATTGTTCAACAATGGTTTGGATTAAACAGATGGTTAAAGATTTTGGTATACGGGTTGACTATCCTATTTTTATTCACTGTGATAACACCAGTGCTATCAACATGTCCAAGAACCCTGTGATGCATGCAAAGACAAAGCACATTGAGATTAAATACCATTTTCTTAGAGAAAAAGTTGCAGATAATGAAGTAAAATTGGACTATGTGAGCACCAAAGAATAGTTAGAAGATATTTTCACAAAGCCTTTATCAAAAGATAATTTTGAGTATCTCTGGGAGAAGTTGGGAGTAATTCCCTCTCCTGAATCTGATTAGAAAAAGAAACAAGAGCATCAATCATTAAGTGACTGATGAATGGTTGACTACTCTACTTTTGGAGTAGTACTTGTGCTTAATTTTTTATGGCACCCTTTGTCATTGATGTCAAAGGGGGAGTATATAGTAAGGGGGAGCATATACTCTGGGGGAGTATAAACACAGTCAGAAGAGCTACAGCAGTGTAGATAAATATTTGATGAGGATATTGAGAAGATTGTAAAAATAAAGAAGACACAAGGTGCTGAAAATGTTTTTAAAATCATATGTTGTCATCAATGTCAAAGGGGGAGATTGTTGGAGATTTACTTCTGGCAGCTACTTGATTGTATGTTTGTCATTGATGACAACATATAATATATAGCAGTGTTCTATATGTACTTATCAGAATGATCGTATCAAGCCTTGCGTTGTTATATTCATGTTGTAGACATGCTATTTATTTTTTGTTCATACACGGAGACTTAGATATGAAGTTTCAGTTGTGTTGTGTAATTTTGTTATGTGGCAGTTACAGTTTCTAGACTTTGTCTATACAGAGCTGACGTATTTCATTGGTTCTTGAGTTGTTCCTATCTTCGAGATATGCGTGTGTATATTCATGATTAGTTATGAGTTGATGATAGTTATCTAAAGGTGCCAAACGTGTTTCAAGAAGATTGCAAAGTTAGAGTTAATTTGGTGAGGCTGACTTAGTGAAGCGTTGTGTCTATTCAGTTTATATTTGTGCGGTTGTAATTATGCTTGCGTGATTAGTAAAGATGACAATGATGTTATGAAGAGTTGTCTAACAGGTCCCATGATCTCATAATTTGATGAAGATACTTATAGCAAGTCATTTGTGATATGCTAAGTGTGATTGATACAAAAAGAGACAAAAAATGTACAGAGAAGAATCTCAGTTGTGTTTCATTCATCAAGGGTCTATGTGAAGAAGTAGTAGAAGATTACAAAAAATTGGAACTGACCAAGACAACAGGTCTACCCTATAGTTCATCATCAGATATAGTGCATATCTGTTCTACATAAGGTTGTAGCCTTCACCATTGAAGCAGTGAGATTTTTGGACAGTGAGTCCACCACCCCTAACAGGGTTATTTGTAAAAGACTCCTAACAGGGTTTGACCCTTAACCAGGTCACTATACTTATTGCATTGTAAAGTACAACTCCTAACAAAGTTGAAATATATTCTAACATGGATTACTATAAACAAGTATAGTTCATTGTGGGTACTAATTCTCACCGGGGTTTTTACCATTTGGTTTCCCCGTAACAAAATTATGGTGTTGTCTATTTGTGTTATCTGAAAGTGCATTTACCTTATTGTATTCTGAAGTTAATAAGAGCAAAGAATTAAATTAGCTGATAATTGATTCACCCCCCCTCTCTCAGTTATCCTTGGGACTATTCTAACAACTCCTCTCTCTCCTCAAACTCACGCTCATACCTTACAAATAACCTTTACCAAGACGGTTTACAATTACAAATTATCTATCAAACTATTTGCAATCAGTTATATGATGGTTACAGTTTAGTTTGTTGTTTATATTTGTTGTCTAGTTGACGAAATGGTTGTCAACTTCGACAACTTTCATTCTTTATGCAATTAATCAGCCTTTCAAAGGATATTAGGAATCCCATCCTATTTATAAATACCTTAAACTCTCACTTAAGCCTTTTAGGCCATATTTTTCTAGCCTAGGATATTGTTGGTAAACAGATTGTTCTTCTTTGATATAACTCTAAGATGCCCAAATATGAAGAAACAATTGAATACAATAGTTGGGAAATTATAATTGCATACTAATTTCCCTCTGAATTTAAAGGTATAGCTCCCTTATATGAATTATTTTTAGTGAATTTTGATCTTTCCTAATCTAACAGGGGTATGTTCTTGACCCAAGAACAGAAGAGGTAAACCAAGCTAAACCCAGACAAGAAATAGCTTAGGCAGGATGAATTCAAATCTAAATCTAGCCAACTCTAAGGTTTCATCAATCAGATTAACTCCCAAAATTGGTAATACATGAACTACTACTAAAAATGCAGATGCAAGACTAAATACTAAAGATGAAATAACAATGAATCGATCTATATCACAAGAACATTTCCCAAACTTAAGATAAAAACAAATTTTCCCCTTAGCTAATTGTATCAAATCATAATACATAACTCTAGTTTGAATACAGATTGTAAATCTAACTTCAAAGAAACATTCAAATTCAACAGAAAGATAAATGCAATGCAATGGAAAAGATAAAACAATGGTATTCAGACATACAAATTTGACTCAGCAAAATGCTATCTTTTACACCAAAATTTAGCCGACCCTTGTATTAACTTTCGGTATAGTACATATAGAGTTTGAGTCTTGACCATTACAAAAAGATTAACCAAAATGTTTCAACTTATTTTAAGCAGGAATGATAAACAAAGTTTTATCCATTACAATATCATCAAAATTTGGTACAAAGGGAGAATCTATTCAGGCTTCAGTTTCATTCCCTTTGCCTAAATTAGCCCTATAGGCGGTGACAACTATAATAACTCTGATGAGGTCCTCATGCATGTTGATGTGGACATTGGTATATTGGATGAGCCACCTAGAATGCTCCTTGGCCAGGCTCTTAATTGCATCTATCTAGTCCTTAAATTCTTCCATAGCTTTATAAATACATCCACACAACTGCTGGAATTATGGCACTTTGTCCAAATTGGTGGGAGACTGCTCTGACAGCTTATACACATAATCAGAAAATGATTTTTAAATATTGGCCAATCTTATCATTTATTTTCTGTGTCCACTCATCTGTGATTCTGTGTGCAGACCTTGAAGAATCTTAAATTCTTTGTTCTATTCTTCCTTGATCTTAACATCTACTTGTTGCAACCCCGTCTCAGCCTGAATGATCATCTCAATTTTAAACTCTAGGATTTGAAGCCATTTGATTAGAGGTTCATCTCCTTTTTTGAGAATCTTGTCTTTCAATGCCTCTTTGTTCTTCATCTTTACTGCCACATGGAGTGTCACTATGCACTCCTGACACTTCACTCTCTTAGATGCAAGAGTCTGTAGATTCTTCTCAATGTTGTTCCTTTCTGTCTCAAGTCTTAAGAGAGCATTACCCAGTTTCTCGACAACTTCCAATCCCTCAGATTTGAGTCTCTCAACCCATCCCTTGTCAATCTGTGTGAAGTGCCTATCCTCTTGTAGCTTGGATATTATGGCTTGATTCTTCGTGGCATTGGGATCGTCTGTGGTATTAGTACTGGGGATACTAGCAACTAGAGTAACCAACTACCGGATGAAATTAGTCAGTTCACTAACTTTGGCCTTAAGCTGCACCTTTTCTATTTTAAGTTCTTCCATCTCTTCTTCAATTACTAAATTAGTGTATTTCCACCAATCCACTTTGGTATCATGTCGGGATAAGCCCATGCCAAATGAGTGTAGCTCAAAATCTGAAAGGGTTAAATCTTCAAACCGACCCTCCTTCATGGGTTGTGCTACTTCCATAGAGAAATGCCCAGTCTCTGGGTCTCTTCCCAATGTGGATAGTGTCTTCATTTTCTTATCCTTTGCTATAGCAGTACCAGGTTGCAAGGCTCAAGCCAAAGTATCTTTGCTAGGAGCTCCTTCTTCTACTCTCTTTTTTTTGCACTCCAGAGTGTTCTCTATCCATGATTCGGCGTTGGTGACCTTAGTGGAAGAGACCAACTACTCTATAAATAGTTTCCTAATGACTAGAGGAATAGACTTTGGTCTTGAAGAAAATGTATTTACCGAGGTAGGAGAAGAGGACACCAATTTGGTGACTGAAGAAACCTTCTACTTTTTCTTAGCCTCTTCTTCTGATTTTGTGGCTAAGGGAGTATCTTCACCCACTTCTACTATGACAGGGAACCCTCACCTTGGAGAATCTTGGGTTGAAGTGCTAACTTGGGCATCTTTAGCAATAGCTTTAACTGATTGCTTATGCTCTGTACTTTTGTTGGGATTTTCTGTTGGCTTGGCAAGGTCTATGGAAACTGCTTCTTCAGTCGACCTGAGATCTAGAAGCGGGCCTTCTCCACATGTCTTCTTGGGTTGAACTTATTTCTCATGAGGTTCATCACCTCCCCCATCTAGAAAAGATGAATCTTTGACCAAAGTTGGGAGGATTTCTGAAGAAGTTATTGCAACACTTGAAGTGTCTTTTGTCGGGGTCCTTTGAGTAGGAGGCTTCCTTTCTGACCTCTTCCTTCTTCCTATATTCCATTCAACCCACTGCTTTGTTCTTTTGTATATCCCACTCATCAAAGTCTAAAAATCATTGATGGTTTTCTCCAGCATAGGCTCGGAGCTTATAGAGAGGAGTTTTATCTTCTTAAGGTATGTATTATCATACATGTGCTGGTTGTCATCTTCTAGCCCCTCAACTACAAGATTGACCTTGAACTTTTTGATTTGTTAAATTGTTAACCTGGCATAAAATATGTCTCTTCTCTCCAAATCATCACTACAATTGGCCCAATAGCATTCAATGTCATCTACATGATGGATATCTCAGCTCATTTGCAGGTAATCATGAGCATAATTAACTGGATCATATCGTGGCCTTAGAACATCATAGTTTTCTAATGAAAACCTCTTTGAGAATGTCTTTAGAACATTCTTCGCGTCAGATCGGGATGCACAACTGTAGGCTGTGATAGTCATGGGGAATTCATAGCCTTTCTTCCTGGCATCAACACAGATCAAATTCACTTGAAGTGCTTGTCTCATCACCTTTACCGGCATGATCATATCCATAGGATATCTGGGCAGATTCAAAGGGAAGTCGTCAAATCCTGCAAGATGAATGTATGATAAATCCCCAAACTGAATGAAATAACATCCAAACTGGCTGATAAAAGCCATGGATTTGGGAGAGAATCTCCTTTCCAGATAGCCTTGTAGCTCCCTGCACAATCTCATTGTAAACGCATCATTAACCTGAAGATACTCAGCATAATGTTGCCCCAATTTTGGTCTTTATATCTCAAGACAAAAATGGATGTTTTGTGTGTAGTAGTATTCATTGAAGTCTCATGCAAGTCCAGAGTCTAAGTCTAGAAGTCCCCTTAGGGTAGAAGGCCTTTATCAGATTTCCCTAACTTGACCTCTCTTTCCTAAGTCAGGGGGGGATTCTGAGTCTAAAAATCATGTTTTATCGGGTAGGTTAAGTCCCTAATCTGGTAAAGGATGTGTTTTTAAAGTTTCTAGCTTCAAAATTACAAGAAGATAAAATACTTTGCCTCATATCTTCAACTTGCAACATTGGCGGGAAATCAAGTTTTGGCTTCTCCATGGTGGAAAATGACATACGGGGTGCACTTTCCGCAATTGACAGACTTAAGAATACCAGAGATAAATAAAGATGGAAAATAAGGAAGTTTGAACAAGAAAGCCTTGAGCACTTGTATTGAACCTATGAGAAACAAATGAAACGATCAAATGGAGGAGATTTCATTGAATTTTCCATAGGCAGAAAAGCGGAAAATGGCTTCTCCACTGCTCCTACCAGTGGGTTTCGACCCACAAGATGCATTTTTCGCCAAGCTATCAATGTGAAGAAATTTCAAAGAATAATTCATTCCACAAGAGATCCGACATATAAGAAGGCCAATGGAATCAATATATATCACTTTGGCATCCTTGCAGGCCAGAATTCTCCTTTGGTGAATTTTAAGATAGAGAGCACTCCAAAGGCATTTTTCCACCCCAAGGAGAAGCAGAAAAGTAATTCTCCGCCGCTTCAGGAAAGTTACCGTTACGATTACTAAAGTAAAAAAATGTTTTCTAATGTCATGAAAAGAAAAGTAATTAATTCAAATAAGGTTGTTTTACTTTGTAACGGACTTATTCATTAATGTAAAGGTCTTCTCATTCATGTGACACGGGAAGTCAGCCATTAAACGATAAGAACTCAAAAAAGTATAAAATCAGTTGAAGACCTCAAACTGGAATCACCATTGTTCACCAAATCGTTTGAATTTGAAGTAGCTAAGACTAGTCACTCTTTGTTCCTATTTTCCAAAGAGAAATTCAAATCTTCAAAGCGAATCACACTCATATGGCTTCTAGATTTGTGGGATTTGACAGATTGAATGGTATTACCTCTGAGTGGCATAAAATCTCAGATACCTCACTGAAATTCTTCGACATGCAAAGTTTCCATAATAGACTGAGAGTGGAGAAAATCCACCCTATCATTGAGAAGCTGAAGGAGAGTGGGTTAGTCAAAGCCACCAGTTTTCCTGTAGCCATTTAGGCTCCTAAGTTGGTCCAGGAATGTATAGCTTGATACAACCCAGACACCAAGCAAATTCTCCTACCAGACAACACGGTGCTCCTCTCCATTGATAGAGAATCTGTCCAAAATTCTCTCCACATTCCAGAGCAGGCGGAACACTCTGAGATGACTTATAGCTGGGAAATTTCTGAATATTCAGCGAAGAGACCAGTCTGGAAAAGAGAGATTATGAAGTCATGGTTTAAAGAACCCAAGAGCGCCAAGGGCAAGTTGCCCAAAACATTATTTGGCACAAATATAAAGACTGAGATAGTGGACATCCTAGTATTACTCCACAGGATTAGAGGTGAGAGTGAAGCTTTTAATTTCATTGAACAACATTTCTTCCTAGTTCAGATAATTTGTTCTCAACATCATTTCATTGATTGGGCGTTGATGGTAAGTGAGAATCTCTTGGACGCCCTCAATAGGGCCAAATTTCAGAATGAATTTTACATGTCTCCTGTCCTGATATATATTTTAGCCATGATTCAAATATGGCCTGGGCTTCCTAGATTAGAGGAATTCCCAAATGATGTGAAAAGCTATGAGTTTTTCCCTTCTTTGCAACTACAAAATAGCTATGCTGATTATCTCATGGTTAATTATGCCTTTACAATGAGACTGTGCAGGGAGCTACAGGGTTGTCCAAAGAGGAGATTTTCTCCTGAAGCCATGGCTTTTATAAGCCAATTTGGATGTTATTTTATTCAGTTTGGAGATTTATCATATCTTCATCTTGTAGGTTTTGACAACTTTCCTTTGAAGGTGCCCAGATACCCTACAGACATGATCGTGTTGTTCGAAGTAATGAGGCAAGCAGTCCAGGTGAACCTAATCAGCTCAGAGGTGAAGAAGAAAGGCTATGAGTTCCCGATGGCCATCGGAGCTTACAGTTTTGCATCCTGATCAGAGGCAAAGAATGTCCTTAAAACATTCTCAAAGAAGTTCTCTCTGGAAACATATGACATTCTGAGACCATAGTATGATCCTGTTGATTATGCCAGAGATGTCTTGCAAATGAGCCAAGCTATTCATCATGTACCTGATATCAAAGACTATTGGGCCAATTGCAAAGATGACTTGGAGAGTAGGGAAAGATTCTATGCCCGGTTAACCATTGACCAGATCAAAAAGTTCAATGTTAACATTACAGTAGAAGGGCTAGAAGATGATGGTAACCATCTGTATGATGACACCTACTTGGAGAAAATAAAGTCCACCCTTATCAGTTCAGAGCCTATGTTGGACCAGGTGGTAAGTGACTTGCAGACCCTAATGGTGGGTATTTTCAAAAGAACAGTTCAGTGGGTTGAGTGGACTGCAGGCCAAAACAAAAGGTTAGAGAGGAAACCTCCCACTCAGTGAACTCCTGCAACAATCTCTTTAGTTGCAAAGGGATTAATTCAACCATCAGGGGGAGGAGATGAACCTCCTAAAAAAGCCTCTCTCTTAGAGAAGACTTGTGGAGAAGGTCACCTTCCAGATGTCAGAGTCACAGAAGAGGCCGACCCAGTAAATCAAGTTAAGTCTACAGATGAGCTTCCTAAAGCTACAGAGCTTGAGCAGCCAATTATTGCCACTACTATAGATATTTTGGCCAGGACTTTGACTCAAGAAACTCCAAAGAGGATGTCATCTATTATAGTTGAATTTGGGGAGGATAGCCCTAGTACTTTTGCATAATCTGATAAGAGAAGTGGGGAGCAACAGGAGGTTACTCAGGTTGTGAAATTGATCTCCTCCTCACCTACTTCAGTGAACCCATTTGCCTCTCGTCCCAAAGCTACTCCTCCACTTATTAGGAAGCTATTCATCGAAGAGTTGGTCTTTGCCAACAAGGTCACTAGTGCAGAATCATGGATAGCAAATACTCTAGAGCGCAAGAGAAATAGGGTAAAAGAAGCAATTCCCAGCAAGGACACCCTATCATGGGTTTTCCAGCCCAAGGCTACTACAAGTAAACTAAAGAGTGCAAAGACTATGTCTACTCTGGGTCATGATCCTAAAATAGGGCATTTCACCATGGAAGTAGCCAAGCCTACCAAAGAAGGTAGGCTCAAAGATCTAGCGGCTTCTAACTTTTAGTTGCAATCATTCGATATGGGCTTAGCTCGGCACGACACTAAAGTGGATTGGTGGAAGTCCACCAATGTAGCAATAGAAGAGGAGCTGGAAGATCTCAAGACTTCCAAAATTTAGCTTAAAGCGGAAGTGGCTCAGCTGACTGAGTTCATTAGTCAACTCTTAACTCCTATTGCGAGTGCTCCTAGTACTCAAACTTCCTTTGATCCTAGTACTGTTGAGAACCAGGCCATCTTGGCTAAGTTGCAAGAGGATCGACATTATGGATAGATTGGTAAGAGGTGGATCGAGAGGCTCGAGTCGGAAGCTCTAGTGATCATTGAGCAGTTAGGTAATGTTGTTCTAAGGCTAGAAACAAAGAAAAACAACATTGAGAAGAATCTATAGACTCTCACTATAGAGAGAGTGAGATGTCAAGAATGCATAGTCATGTTGCATGTGGCAGTAAAAATGAAGACTAAGGAGGCCCTAAAAGCTAAGATCCTATAGAAGGGTGATGAGCCCTTGATCAAATGGCTCCAAAGTCTAGAATTCAAAATCGAGATGATCATTCAGGTCGAGACAGGGCTAAAACAAACAGATTTTAAGGTGTAGGAGGAGCAGAGTAAAAATGATAAACTCCTTCTAGGACTTCATGTGGATTTGTAGACTAGTGGTGAAGGCAAAGAAATAGTTGGAGTGGCCAACATGCAGAAGTCATTCACAGACTACTTGCATAATTTGGTAGAGCTGTCTTCGACTCATTTAGACAAGGTGCCAGAACTCCAGCAATTGAGTGGATGCATCTTTAAGGCTATGGAAGAACTAAAAGACTGGTCAGAAGCAATCAAGACTCTATCCAAAGAGCATTCCAGATGGCTCATCCATTACACCAATGTCCACATCAACAGACACAAAGAGCTCATCTAGGTCATCACTGCTGTGAATTCCTATAGGGCTAAATTAGATAAGGAGAAGGAAGCTGAATCATAAATATATTCTCCCCTTGTGCTATTTTTGTCAAAGTTTTGTAACAGATAAACCTTTGGTTATCATTTTTGGTTGGGAAGTTGAACCATTTTGATTACTCCTTTTTGTAATGGTTCAATCTGGAACTCTATATGTATGAATCCAAAAATCAATACAGAGGTCGGCTAAATTTTGGTGTGAAGAATATATCATCGTTGTTGAGTCAATTGTGTATGTCTGAATGCCATTTCTTTAACTACTCCATTGCATCTCATTTATCTTTCTATTGAATTCGAACGTCTCATTTGAATTAGACTCATAATCTGTATTTGAACCAAATTTTTGTATTATGATTTGATATGGTTAATTTAGGGGAAAATCAGTTGCTTCTCTAAGTTTTGGGAATGTTCTTATAATATAGATTGACTCATATCATCGCATTGTTAGCTTTCAGTCTTGCATTTGCATTTTAGTGTTGGCCTATGCAT
>MU223807.1:712643-729152 GCA_018584345.1 Thuja plicata | reverse complement strand
ATCTTTCAGATCTTTCCTTAGCCTTTTGATAAGTATTTGAGAGCCATCATTTTTCAATCTTAATTCTTCATTTTCTTTCTCTGATCTGTCAAGATCTTCAAGAGCTGCTTCAAGATTCTTTTTCAAAAAATTTTCTTCAGCTGGGTCCATGATCTCCTCAAGTGGTTAAAATTTCTTTCAGAGGACCAGAGCTCTGATACCAATTGTTAGAAACACTGAGAGGGGGGGTGAATCAGTGTTTATCAACTATTTATATTTTAGCCAATTAAACATATATCAAATGTGCATTCAAAGAATCATAACACAAGAACACATAACACAAGATATGATTATGGAGAACCTTGATTAGAGGAAAAATCCGGTGGGGATTAGTACCCACAAAATATTGTACTAGGTATAATGAACCTGTTAAAGTTCCTTTGCCCTGTTAGAAGCAGTCTTTACAAATTGAGTATAATGACCTGGTTAAAGGTTTGACCGTGTTAGGAGTCTTTTACAATAACCCTGTTAGGGGTGGATGGCTCACTACCTTGACTCTCTGCCCAAATAATATGAAGGCTACAACCCTTTGAATGTTGATATGCACTATATCAAAAATGAACTGTTATAGTGACACTGTTGTCTGATCAGTTCCGTGTATGCATGGATGCTCTTACTCCTTTAAAGAGCTATATCATCTTCTAACTTCATTATATTGACCCTCTGTAACATCTTCTTACATAATCATCAACTTCTCTTACACGCTATAACATAATAATACATTACATACTTATATCTTTACAAACGAATAGGTGCAACCCAAAACATAACACTTAGTCGGCCTCTTAACAAAATATACAATGCTTCTGAACAAGTCAGCTCAAGCGTGTTTAAAAAAACATTAATTACATCATAACAAACTTATAAATAAATGCGCATAGCCTTAGTATCACAAAATAATACACGCTGATCAAAATAGTAGTCAGCTTCTGTGCTCTATATTCTAGATTGTTTCCTGGACTGCAGTGTACTAATCTGTCTATAACTTTTCCGTACTGATGTTCCGTATCTTGCACATTTCGATATAGCATACACACACACCATAGAGTATATATCTAAGCACACCTGATCTGGTGTGGTCTCCAACATGCGTGTTGATGTGTTGATCACTGTATCTGTCTGACTGCTCTGTATTCTGTACTGAGTCTTTTTATCTCTTAAGTTATCTTTGACAGAAACTTAGTATGACTTTGTTGCCATGATTGACAACACAAAATAAGCCATGCTTCCTCAGGAATTCAACTTGCCAACATATGATCTACATTTAGCCTACTCTAAAATTTTTGCATATCAAAGAACTTCAGAGATGTATCTAATATCTTATGCCATTCAGAGGTGATGCCATTCATTCTGTCGAATCCCATAAATCTGGAAGCCATACTTCTAATGATTTGATTTTGGAATTAATAATATCTCTCAGGAATGCAGGAGTAAAGAATGATTAGTATCAAAGGCTTCTAATTCAAAATACTTTTCAAACAAATGGTAGCTTTTGTTTGCAACCTTCAACTAATTTTATAACTTTTGAATTCTTACCGTTTAACGGCCGACTTCTTGCGCCACACGATGAAAAGACCTAAACATTAATGAAAAAGTTTGTTATGAAGTAAAATGGCTTTATTTGGATTAATTACTTTGCTCTTATGGGCCGTTGAGAAATGTCTTTTCACTTTAGTAACCGTAACGGTAACTTTCCTGAGGTAGCGGAAAATTACTTTTCCACTTGTCCTTTGGGCGAAAAAATGCTTTTGGAGTGCTCTCTGATTGAAAATTTGCCGAAAGAGAATTTTAGCCTATTGGGATGCTAAAATGATATTAGCTGATCTTAATGGCTTTCTTCATGCCTTGACTCAATTATGAGATTGATTTCCCTTCAAAAATCCTTTGTTTTAGTGGTCTGGTGGAAAACGTACCTCGCAGGTCGAAACTTGCCTATTGGAGTAGTGGAGAAGCCATTTTCTGCTTTTCTGCCAGCAAACTTATCTCTTAGATTTCTTTCTATTTAATCATTCCTCTTAGCCTGTAGAGGTGTATTTCTAACATAGTAGTCCTTCTAAGCCCAAGTGATCCATTTTAGAACTGCACTTCCTGTTGAGACATCACAGAGTAGTCATCTGCAGAAAATGCACTTTGTTGATGCTTTTTCGCCGATGGAGAAGCCTGAGCCCAATTTTCCACCAATGAAGCAATATGAAGTATTCAAGCTACCAACTCCAAAATCACAGAAGATAGTTGTTAGAAGTCTCTGAAAAGTGACCTTTATCAGATTTGGGATCTTAAAAATACCCAATTAAGCATGACTTCAGATAAAAATTCCCCCGGCTCGCAAAGGAGAAGTGAAATTGGGAAAATTTGATAAAGGCCTCCTAACCTAAGGGGAACTCTAGACTTAGACTCCAAAAATTCACAACACTTCCAAGACCACTACTATGTATTAATCATCCACTTTTGTCTAAAGGTATATAGACCAAAAGTGGGGCAACAACTGGCTCTGTCTAGGGACTTAGACATTCACATGTCTAAGCAAGCAACTCAAATCTCTGGTTTTGCAAAGCTCAATTAAAGGTGGCTCACAACAAAACTAAAGCAAGACACAAAAAAGGAAGCAAAAAGGAAGCCTAACTAGGAAAACAAAAATAGGAACTAAATGTAACTATAGTACAATATAGGGGTTACCTATTTTAAATTTAGATCTGATAGAGATTCAAATCCTGACCATTATACGTCAGGGGTAGCACCTCACCATCTAGATAAGTCAGTTTAAAGGAGTTTCTCTCAAATGCCTAATGGATCTTAAAAGGTCCTTTCCATAAGGTTTCAAATTTTCCATGCATGCCTTTGGGTGCCCTGCACTTGTCCCATAACAACACCATGTTTCCCTCCATAAATTTCTGGGGTCTGCTCTTTTCGTCAAACAAGTTCTTTACACGTATCTAGTTTCGTGTGATGTGATCAAACATTTTCTCTCTTTCTTCTTCCAATTTGTTTAGGAATAGAATCCTTTTTTTCTAAACCATCTTCGTACATGCCATCCTCTACTGTTGTTCTCAGTCTGCAAGTTTCTAACTCCAATGGTAATGGGAGACTTGCTTCTACCCCATAAACTAGTTCAAAAGGGGATACACCAATAGCTCTTTTAGGAGTCACTCTATTCGCCCAGAGGGCTTCATAGATTTTCTTATGCCAGGTTCTCTAGTTATCTGCCATGAGCTTTTTCATGATGTTTACCAAATTTTGATTTTTGGACTCATCTTGACCGTTCCCTTGAGGGAAGTAATTAGACAAATAACTGATCATGATGCCATACTCAAAGCAAAATTCAATAATTTCTTGAGAGGAAAATTATGCGGCATTATCCATAACTAACTTAATAAGCACACCAAACCTTACTAGAATGTTTTCTTTGATAAACTCACATACCACCTCAGAAGTAGTTCTCTTGGTTGCTTTCGCCTCCACCCATTTCGTGAAGTAATCGGTTGCAGTGGTTATGTAGGTATGACCCATGCTAGACGTGGGATTTATAGGACCAATGAAATCAAGACCCCACTGCTGGATATGACCTTCAATTACTACTGGTCTTAAGGGTAGTTCTACCAACTGAGGCTTTCCAGTAAACATTTTGCATTTTCACATCTCGCTACCCACTTGTAAGCATCTACAAACATTCCTAGCCAGTAATAACACTACCTCAAAATCTTGAATGCAGTGACTGATGAGGAGAAGTGTCCTCCATAAGCTTCATCATGAAACACCTTTAATAGTTTCTCTTTCTATTGTCTGTCGACACACCGGAGGAAATTTCCATCTATAGACCTCTTATATAGTTTGTCCTCCCAAATTACGTATTTAGAAGTTTTCAATTTTAGATCTCTTCTTTGCTTTTAAGTTATCCCTTCAGGGAATTCACCATATGTCAAGAAATACACAATGTTTTCAAACCAAGGGTCTTGCACACTTACCGCCAAAACCAAATGTGTAGTTTCTAGATCTTCGTCTGCTGGGTTTTCTTTCATTGCCTTGCATAGTGCATTCCCTCTCACCAACTTGGTGGGCTTGATCTCTATATCATATTCTTGGGTTTGAGCCACCCATGCTCCTCTATTGTTACATCCTACATCTTGTTGAGTCAATATGCTTTTTATGGCAATATCAGGCACATACACCAGAGAGTGAGAGTGTAAAATGTAAAATTTGAAATTCTTTAAAGCCTTTACCACTGCGAAGGCATGCTTTTCAGTCTGAGAGTACCTTAGTTTATGATTTTTTAGAGGTGTGCTCATAAAAGAAATGGGAGCTTGGATTCCCTCCTCGTTCTCCTGCATTAGGATGGTTGATAGAGTATGTTCAGAGGAATAACAATAGATTATGAAATATTTCTTATAATCTGGGTGACATAACAAAAGAGCATTGGGTATGGCATCCTTTATGCTTCTAAAATCTTGTTTACCAGGATCATTCCACTTGAAACTCACATTTCCCTTCATCATGTCCACTATATGTTAAGTAATCTCAGAAAAATTTGGAACAAATCTCCTGAGAAAGTTTACCTAGCCAAAAAATGATTTCACTGCAGGTTTGTTCATAGGTAAACTCAATTGTTGGATTGCTCTTACTCTGTCTGGTTCGATCCTTATGCCTTCTTGGGAAACAATGTGACCCAGAAATTTCCCTTCAGTTACACAAAAAACTAACTTCTTAGGGTTCAATGAAATCCCATCTTCTCGACACCTTTGCAATAATCTTCATAAATTATTTATGTGATCAACTCTTTTCCTAGAAAATACAGTAAGATCATCCAGATACATACCAATGTTTTTTTCTTCATATCACTAAAGGAAAGGTCCATACCTCTCTGAAAGGTGGCTCCGGCATTGATTAACCTGAATGGAATTCTATGATATGCAAAGGTTCCCCATGGAGTGGTGAAAGCGGTTTTATGTTGGTCTACTTCCTCAACTTCAATCTAGTTATACCTTGAGAAGCTGTCTAACATGGACATCATTTTGGATCTAGCCACAGTATGCAAGAGATGATCCATGTTTGAAAGTGCGTAATTTTCTTTCAAGGAAGATTGATTAAGGTTTCTAAAGTCAACACAGATTCTTATCTCTCCATTCTTCTTCCTCACAGGCACTATATTTGCTACCCAGGTAGAATGATGGATAGAGTATATGATCCTTGCTTTGAGCATTTTATCAACTTCCCTGAATATGGCATCAGCAACTTTGGGATTGTAATTCATTTGTTTCTGTCTAAATGGAGTTGCCTTAGGTTTCAAGGGAATCTAGTGTTTGAATTTCTTGTTCATAAAAATTTTCAAACATTATAACTCCAGGTGAAAACATCTTGGTATTCTAGGAAGAGTTTCTTGGCCTCTTTCCTTCTTTAGTTTAGCATTTCCCAATGTTTATCATCTTGGGATCCTTCTCAGTTCCTATGTTCGTTCCCTCATATTTACTAGTGGTAGGATCTCTCTCGATTCTCTTCTTCTTAATAAAGGTCTCATGCCTATTGAAAATCTTCTCGAGAGTGACCAAATGGGGGGAAATGATATTACCTTGTAATTGGATGACATCTGACTTATCCTTCTTTTGCTTGTCCTGATGGTCTCCTTTAGTTCTGTTAGGAACATCTTTATGGAAGTCACCACCGCTCTCTAGAAAGAGGAGGTTCTGGTCATCTTTGAATACTTGCCAATTTTCCACATTATTAGGCACGGATGGTCAATATACAATTTCCACTTGGTACTTCTTATCTTTGAATTCAAGGTGAGGGAGAAGTAACGAAGCTGACACTGCCAAGGACTCTACCTTAGAGTTCAATTCTCTAAGCACAGATTCAATACAGAATGCATCTAGGACCTCTATTTCATCCCATACTCTGCTTCTATAGTTCTTTAATCTATGATTTTTTACAGAGTATTGATTCTTGACTTGGCGTACGATTAGCTAAGCATCACCGCGAGCTCTCGGGATCTTCACACCCTTTTCCTTGTAGAAATAATCCCTAATAGGAGGGCTTCATACTCGGCAATATTGTTGGTCTTCCCAAACTCCAATTTATAAGCTAGGGGCTCACATACTCCATCTGGCGATATCAAGACCACACCTGCACCAGATCCTGAGGATGCACAACTGCCATCAAATTCAAGAGTCCAGATCTGTGGTGGAGTTTCTTCAGTGAAAAACTACTTTTCCTCTTCTCTAGGATCTATTTCCTCATCATGTTCATTCATGAAAAACATATATTTACCAAATTCTAACTCTTGATACAGTATTTGGGCTTTAGGGTCATCAGATTTCAGCACTGTGAACTTAGCTTTCTCCTCCGGGACTAGTTTTATCTTTTTGTTGCCCACTGGGATTAAAGCTTGGGACCAATCCAACTTTATCTCCCCCCAAGGTCCCTGTAGAAACTCCTCCTTAATAGAAGACTATAACTAGCGGGTATATCAGAAACAAGGATTGTTAACAACATTTTCTTCTCAAGGTGTACTGCCAAGGCCACTTGAGCATCTTTAATTTGGCCGACTAGAGGTACTTGCTTGAAATCCATAGAGTAACACCTACCATGGGCTTTAGTGAGATTAAGGCCTAACACTTTAGCTACAGTTGATGGCATTACATTATCTAAGGCTCTGGAGTCTATTATGCAATTGCTTAACATGCAACCATTGATATATAATGACACATAGAATGGGTCAGGATTTTGGCTTGGGAAAGTGGCCAAAATAGAAGGTTCCCCTTGCTTATTTGGTTCTGCAAATATAGACTCATTTTCTATGGTAGTCATGACATTTTGGTTTAACTCTGGATTCCCTTCTTTACAGTAATCTACTAGCTTTTTTCATTCTATGGGATTAGACTTAAGGTAGTTTATAGGAGAAATCTGAATTTTGGAATCTCTATAGAATTGAATAATGTCAAAAGAGATTTTCTCCTTACCTGGTTGTAGAATTCTCACTCCTTGATTGGCCTCCTTAGAATAGCAGGTAGATGCCTCATTATTTTTATGTGGAGGTGTCAAAGTAGGGCTTTTATCCTTCTAACTCTGGGTCAAGACTTAAGAGGTCCCGACTATGGTAGTGTAACATATTGCTTCTTGTTCTGAATCTGATTCATACTCTAAATATAAGTTTTTAGAGTCGCCATGCGAGTATGAATCTGGTTCATCTCTAGACACCCCAACATTCCACTCATCATTCTAATGCATTTTCCAAGCACAAGCCACATCGGGGTAGCTCTCTCCATCGTGATCTTTAGTTAAGTGGAAGGCACACATGTTTCATTTTTTAGGAGGAGCTTCTATAGCTAGCCTCTGTGGTGGAGCAGTCAATTGTAACGTCTTTCCATCAGCATTCCTCCCCTCATTGTTTCTCCCAGGCTACTCCTGAGAGTTTCGCTGGTAGGGATTAATAAATCTGGGAAGCTTCCTCTTGAAGGCAATGAATTCATTAGACAATTTTTGAATCATCTCATCTGATGATGTAGTATTACTACTACTGGCTCTAGATTGTATCTCTCTTTTCCATTTCCCAAATGAGATCATATGGTCTTAAATTTCTATAGTAGTTCTCTGTGTGGCATCCAAATCTGCAAGGTTCACCCTTCTTAGATCATAATTGATGTCTGGTGGCACAGTACTTATGAAGAATGTTTACAAATTTCCCATCGTTGGCCTGTCAGCTGCTAGGATACGATTTACGAGCTTATTGAATTTATCTATAAAATCCCTCATACTGATAGAAGTTTCTTTCTTGATAGAAGTTAGTTGCGTGGGCATGCTCATCTTCAACAGTTTTAAACCTTCTTTCAAAGGCAGCTCTCATGGAGGCCCAATCTGTAATAGAAGAATTAGGTAAGTGGTGAAACCAATCAGTAGCACCCTCGACAAGGGTCTCAACAAATAATTTGATGGTCGCATCCTCTTCTCGTACTGCTAGAATATTAATTGAAGAAAAGAAGGCAGCAATGTGCTTGTCTGTAGATACTTTCCCATCTCCAAAAAATTTAGGAAAGTTCTTTCTAGATCCCAAAGGAAGAGGATTGTATGCTGCTAATTGTAATGGTCCAACTGTAGCAGCCCAAGGAAGTGCCATAACTACCGGAGGTAGATAGGGTGCTAGATTAACAATAGGAGGAGCAACTACTCTGTGCAATGTTAACACTTGACAAGTAGTAGGAAAAAGAGTTGATTATTTAGGAGGTGAAGGAGGCCTACTTTTTCTCTTAATATTTTTGTTCTTTCGGTGGGGTACTTCAAGTAGAGCAAAATCGAGGTTTGCAAGTCTCTCAAAAACTGGATCTATGTCACCTTCCTTCTTTGCGCTCCTGAGAAACCTCTTGGGCTCTAGGATTCCAGCTAGCCTTCTACACTGGCTTCACACTCAGCTTGACATTGTTCCCTTCTTATGTTTCTCCTCTGGATGGCACTTTCAATTACTTCTGCTCTAGCTTCTTCTTGTTCGAGTACTTGACTAGCGTTCCTATAGTGCTTTGTGTCTCTTCTATATCTCCAGACAAAAGTGTTCAATCAAGAGATGATATCTTCTTGATCATCTTGGAATCCAAGATTTAGTTGGATCACAGGAATTAAATTTTCATGGGGAAGCACCATCTTTCTCCATGATATGCTTCTGGTATAATGACTATTAGACTCCCCAATAGAATCGCCAAAAATATGTTGGTAAACAGATTGTTCTTCTTTGATATAACTCTAAGATGCCCAAATATGAAGAAATAATTGAATACAACATTTGGGAAATTATAATTGTATACTAATTTCCCTCTGAATTTAAAGGTACAACTCCCTTATATGAATGATTTTTAGTGAATTTTGATCTTTCCTAATTTACCAGGGGTATGTTTTTGACCCAAGAATAGAAGAGGTAAACCAAGCTAAACCCAGAAAAGAAATAGCTTAGGCAGGATGAATTCAAATCTAAATCTAGCAAACTCTGAGATTTCATCAATCAGATTAACTCCCAAAACTGGTAATACATGAACTACTACTGAAAAAATAGATGCAATACTAAAGACTAAAGATGAAATAACAATGAATCGATCTATATCACAAGAACGTTTCCCAAACTTAAGATAACAACAAATTTTCCCCTTAGCTAATTGTATCAAATCATAATACAAAACTCTGGTTCAAATACAGATTGTAAATATAACTTCAAAGAAACATTCAAATTCAATAGAAAGATAAATGCAATGCAATGGAACAGATAAAACAATGGTATTCAGACATACAAATTTGACTCAGCAAAGTGCTATCTTTTACACCAAAATTTATCTTACCCTTGTATTAACTTTTAGTATAGTACATATAGAGTTTCAGTCTTGACCGTTACAAAAAGAGTAACTGAAATGGTTCAACTTCTTTTAAGCAGGAATGATAAACAAAGGTTTATCCATTACAATATCATCAAAGTTTGGTACAAAGGGAGAATCTATTCAGGCTTTAGTTTCATTCCCTTTGCCTAATTTAGCCCTATAGGCGGTGACAACTGTAATAACTCTAATGAGCTCCTCGTGCCTTTTGATGTGGACATTGGTATATTGGATGAGCCACCTGGATTTCTCCTTGGATAGGCTCTTAATTGCATATGTCTGGTCCTTCAATTCTTCCATGGCTTTATAAATACATCCACTACACTGTTGGAGTTCTGGCACTTTGTCCAAATGGGTGGAAGATTGCTCTGATAGCTTATACACATAATCAGAAAATGATTTCTACATATTGGCCAATCCTATCATTTCTTTTCCTTGTCCACTCATCTGTGATTCTGTGTGTAGACCTTGAAGAATCTTAAAGTCTTTGTTTTGTTCTTCCTTGATCTTAACATCTACTAGCTGCAACCCTATCTCAGCCTAAATGATCATCTTGATTTTGAACTCTAGGCTTTGAAGCCATTCGATTAGAGGTTCATCTCCTTTTTGTAGAATATTGGCTTTCAATGCCTCTTTGGTCTTCATCTTTACTACAACATGGAGCGTCACTATGCACTCCTAACACTTCACTCTCTCAAATGCAAGAGTCTACAGATTCTTCTCAATGTTGTTCCTTTCTGTCTCCATTCTTAAGAGAGCATGACCCAGTTTCTCGACAACTGCCAATCCCTCATATTTGAGTCTCTCAACCCATCCCTTTTTGATCTGCATGAAGTGCCTATCCTCTTGCAACTTGGCTATTATGGCTTGATTCTCCGTGGCATTGTGATCGAATGTGGTCTGAGTATTAGGGATACTAGCAACTGGAGTAACCAACTGCTGGATGAAATTAGTCATTTCACTGACTTTGGCCTTAAGTTGCACCTTTGCCATTTTAAGTTCTTCCATCTCTTCTTCAATTACTATATTAGTGGATTTCCACCAATCCACTTTGGTATCATGTTGGGCTAAGCCCATGTCAAATGAGTGTAGCTTAAAGTCTGAAGGGGTTAAATCTTCAAACTGGCCCTCCTTCATGGGTTTCACTACCTCCATAGTGAAATGACCAGTCTCTGGGTCTTTGCCCAATGTGGACAGTGTCTTCATTTTCTTAGCCTTTGTTGTAGCAGTGTCAAGTTGCAAGGCTCGAGCCAAAGTATCTTTGTTGGGAGCTCCTTCTTCTACTCTCTTTCTTTTGTGCTCCAGAGTGTTCTCTAACCATGATTCGGAACTGGTGACCTTAGTGGTAGAGACCAACTCCTCTATTAAAATTTTCCTAATGACTAGAGGAGTAGACTTTGGTCTTGAAGCAAATGGATTTACCAAGGTAGGAGAAGAGGACACCAATTTGGTGACTGAAGCAACCTTCTACTTTTTCCCAGTCTCTTCTTGTGATTCTGTGGCTGAGGGAGTATATTCACCCACTTCTACTATGATAGAGGCCCCTTGCCTTGGAGAATCTTGGGTTGAAGTGCCAACTTGGGCATCTTTAGAAATAGCTTTAACTAATTGCTTAGGCTCCACACTTTTGGTGGGATTTTTTGTTGGCTTGGCCAGGTCTGTGGAAATCGCTTCTTCAGTCAACCCGAGATCTGGAAGTGAGCCTTCTCCACATGTCTTCTTGGGTTGAACTTCTTTCTCAGGAGGTTCATCACCTCCCCTGCCTGGCTGAGATGAATCTTTGGTCGTAGTTGGGAGGATTACTGGGGAAGTTGTTGCAACGCTTGAAGTGTCTTTTGTCGGGGTCCTTTGAGTAGGAGGCTTCCTTTCTAACCTCTTCCTTCTTCCTGCAGTCCATTCAACCCACTGCTTTGTTCTTTTGTATATCCCACTCATCAAAGTCTACAAATCATTGATGGTTTTCTCCAGCATGGGCTCGTATCTTATGGAGAGGGGTTTTATCTTCTTGAGATATGTATTATCATACATGTGTTGGTCGTCATCTTCTAGCCCCTCAACTCCAAGATTGACCTTGAACTTTTTGATTTGTTGGTTAACCTGGCATAAAATCTATCTATGCTCTCCAAATAATCTCTACAATTGGCCCAGTAGTCTTCAATGTCATCTACATGATGGATAGCTTGGCTCATTTGCAGGTAATCATGAGCATAATTAACTGGATCATATTGTGGCCTTAGAACATTATAGGTTTCTAATGAAAACCTCTTTGAGAATGTATTTAGAACATTCTTTGCCTCAGACCAGGATGCACAACTATAGGCTCCGTTAGTCATGGGGAAGTCGTAGAATTTCTTCCTGGCATCAGCATAGATCAAATTCACTTGAAGCACTTGTCTGATCACCTCCACCAGCACGATCATATCCGTAGGATATCTAGGCAGCTTCAAAGGGAAGTCATCGAATCCTGCAAGACAAATGTATGATAAATCCCCAAATTAAATGAAATAACATCCAAATTGGCTAATAAAAGCCATGGATTTGGGAGAGAATATCCTTTCTGGACAGCCTTGTAGCTCCTTGCACAATCTCATTGTAAACGCATCATTAACCTAAAGATACGCTGCATAACTGTTGTGCAATTGCAAAGAAGGGAAAAATTCATAACTCTTAACATCATCAGGAAATTCCTCTAATCTAGGAAGCCCTAGCCAAATTTGGATTGTAGCCAGAATATATAAAAGGATTGAAGACATGTAAAATTCATTCTGGCACTTAGCTCTATCTAGGGCCTCCAAGAGGTTCTCACTTACCATAAGGGCCCAATCAATGAAGTGATGTTGGGAATAGATTACCTAAACCAGGAAGAAGTGATGGTCAACTAAATTGAGCACCTCACTCTCACCTCTGATCATGTGGAGTAGCACTAGGATGTTTATGATTTCTGGCTTCAGATTAGTGCCATATAGTGTTTTTGGTAGTTTCCCTTTGGCGCTTCTAGGCTCTTGAAACCATGCCTTCATTATCTCCTTCTTCCAAATTGACTTCTTGGCTATATATTTAGTCACTGCCCGACTGTATGTCATTTTTGAATACTCAGCTTACTCTGGGATGCGAAATGAATTCTAAACCAATTCTCTATCGATAGATAGCAACACTATATCATTGGGCAAGAGGATTTTCTTGGTATCTAGGTTGTATCGAGCTATGTATTCCCCGATCAATTCAGGGGCTTGAACGGCCACAGGAAAACCAGCAGCTTGAACTAATCTGCTCTCCTTCAGTTTCTCAGTGATGGGATGCAACTGATCTGCTTTTAGCCTGCATTGAAAGTTCTTCATATCAAAGAAATTTAGAGATGCATTTGGGATCATATGCCATTCAGAGGTGATGCCATTCATTCCGTCAAATCCCATAAATCTAGAAGCCATACTTCGAATGATTTGATTCAAGAATTAAGAATATCTCTCAGTAATGCAGAGGTAAAGAATTATTAGTATCAGAGGCTTTGAATTCAAAATATTTGTCAAACAAATGGTAGCTTCTGTTCGCAACCTTCAACTGATTTTATAACTTTTGAATTCTTACCATTTAATGACCGACTTCCCATGCCACACGAATGAAAAGACCTAGACATTAATGAAAAAGTCCGTTATGAAATAAAATGGATTTATTTGGATTAATTACTTTACTCTTACAGGCCATTGAGAAATGTATTTTCACTTTAGTAACCGTAACGGTAACTTTCCTAAGGTAGCGGAAAATTACTTTTCCACTTCTCCTTTGGGCAGAAAAATGCTTTTGGAGTGCTCTCTATTTGAAAATTTTCCAAAAGAAGATTTTAGCCTGTTGGGATGCTAAAATGATATTAGTTGATCTTAATGGCTTTCTTCATGCCTTGAGTCACTTATGAGAGTGATTTCCCTTTGAAAATCCTTCATTTTAGTGGTCTGGCAGAAAACGTACCTCACAGGTCGAAACCCGCCTGTTGGAGTAGTGGAGAAGTCATTTTCCACTTTTTTGCCAACAAACTTATCTCTTAGATTTGTTTCTATTTAATCATTCCTCTTGACCTGAAGAGGTGTATTTCTAACATAGTAGTCCTTCAAAGCCCAAGTGATCCATTTTAGAACTACACTTCCTGTTGAGACGTCACAGAGTAGTCATCTGCGGAAAATGCACTTTGCTGATGCTTTTCTACCGGTGGAAAAGCCCGAACCCAATTTTCCGCCAATGAAGCAATATAAAGTATTCAAGCTACCAACTCCAAAATCATAGAAGATAGATGTTAGAAGTCTCCAAAAAGTGACCTTTATCAAATTTGGGATCTTAAACCTACCCAATTAAGCACAACTTCAGATAAAAATTCCCTCGGCTCGCAAAGGAGAAGTGAAATTGGGAAAATTTGATAAAGCCCTCCTAACCTAAGGGGAACTATAGACTTAGACTCCATAAATTCACAACACTTCCAAGACCACTACTACGTACTAATCATCCACTTTTGTCTAAAGGTATACAGACCAAAAGTGGGGCAACGGATATATTTCATTTTAGGCACTTTGTGCATTTGACATCACATAATTGAAGGATCTGAGAAACACTAATCCAATTGCGCCCAAGAAAAATTGCATGCAAAATACCTGTTACATGAAAGAAGCAAAAGAAGGAAAAAGATGAAGAACTCAGAAGCTTAAAGAAACTCGAAAGAGTAGAGAAAAAAATTATTCTGAATTAATGAACAATAATTATAAAGTTCAACCTTAAAAGGTGAACAAAACTCTAAAAAGAAAAAAGCTAGGTTGCACATTAATAATTAATAAAAGAATTAATTATTAATGCACCTAAGAGAAAGCTTAAGCACTAAAGAGTAATGACAACTTTTAACTAATTAAATCAACACAATTTAATCAATAAGTTTAAAGGGAAATTACTCTAACACCCCCCCCACCCCCCCTTAAACAAAGCTCAGGAGGTAAGCTAACCTATCACATCTATGAAAGTAAGAAATGGGTCCAAGCAACAAGGCCTAATCAGGTACTGAATACAAGAAAATATCTTTGAACCAGAGACAAAGGAGAAAATCTAGTGGGAAAAACCCCTCTCCAAAAGGAGATGAAGCCTAGTGAAGGACTAAAGAAGCCTCCAAACTAGAGAATGTCCCAGAAAATAGGAACAAAGAAAGAACATGTAGAACACCTCTGAAGCATGAAGCTGCAAACACTGTCAAAAATTAACTATTGGAACCTCCACTATAATAGAACATGATCAGGTAAAGAAGATTGTAAACAAATCGTGAAGAGTTGATCAATCAAAGATGGAAGAATGCCTCCAAAATAGGAATGAAAGAAGAGTGTTAATATGGTAAATGATCCATCTCATCGAAACGCATAGGTACTAGCCACTACATCCACCTAGTACATAGGAACAAATATTGAATACATAGATCACTCCATTGAACCAAGGAAGCATTAGAACCAACAGGAGATACCCCCCATAATGCTAAGTAGGGAGAGGTATGACAGGTACACTGAAACATACTGCCAAGAAATGTTGCATGATGAAGAACGTACAAACACATATAAAGGATGGTGTCGTGGAAGGATCTCTCACTTGACACACATCATGAGGCTAATTTCGTGGAAGGGACACTCACTTGACAAAGGTAGATGGCAAACAAAGAAAACATCAAACCCCCCATGGCACTTTATAATATAGTGCAAGTACAATAGAATCTCAAGCATGCATCAGATGGCACTTTATCTCAGTGCGATTGCAAAAGAAAGCTACAAAAAAAGAAGTCTACAATATTCAGAAAGGAAACGATCCCAGGACCTGAAACAACCAAGATATCTACTAGAATGTCATAAAAAAAAAACTGAATACATAGATACATGGAGCGGAATCTGGTTGTGAGACCCATAGAAGAAGAAAGAGAACAGAAGCAGCTTTCTGACACCATGTGGAAGTCAAAAAAAGGAGTCCGAAGGAGCAAGACATAGTGACCGGAGCACAAAATGGAACCCTGACTTTGACTGGAAAAAAAACCCTGCAAGACAGAAAAATCAAATAACCATATTGGAAAAATCAGATCGACCTCAGAACCATCTTTCCGTCGATATCTTGTATGGAAAAAATGCCTCTGTTTGCTCAAGTTATGAGGAAAAAACCACTAGTAGGTCAAAAACAAAATGATCTGGAAGAACCTCAGCCAAAAATGGCAAAGCCCGTCTAAACTGGCGAAAAACCTACAAAAAAGGACTACCTCCAAATTTCCCACCAAAATGGCAGAAAAAAATATTAGTTTTTTAACGAAAAATAATAATTAAAAAATAGGAATTAATTTTTTTTGAAAAAACAATTAAAAAATAGCAATTGTTTTTTTTTTCAAAAATAATTAAAAAAAAGGCATGCTTTTTTTTAAAAGAAAAAAACATTAAAAAATAAATTATATTTTAAAAAAAAAAAAAAAATATTAAAAAAAATAATTTTATATTTCTTTTATGAAAAAAATATTTAAAAACCAGGCGGCGAGCTCCGAGCTCGGCTCGCAGAGCTGAGGGCTTGGTCCACTGAGTTGCGGGGATGGGTCCCCAAAAAACTTTTTTTTTAAATTAATTTTATGAACTTGGACGAAACCACCTCGATTTGTGTGCCCAAAAAATGGGCATGAGCAAAAAAAATTTGCCTCAAAATGCAACTTTGGCCAAAATAGTTGTGCCTTATATGGAAATAGGGGTTTTAGGGCCTTCTGAGCGCAATGGTGAGGTATGTTTGAGCCCAAAATGCTCTAAAAAAAAATGTCACCCACAGATTGAAGAAAAAAAAACCCTGAAAAAGCTAGGAATTCATCCTTCGAATACTGTATGTGGTAGATGTGGCCTTGCTAACTCACCATACACTTCAATATAGTCCTTCTTCACCAGGTACACACAAGAATGAATATGAGATTATTCATCTTGTTTGCCTGCATGATTCGACCTGTTGCCTTCTATCCAGATGGGGTTTTCAAAATAGCTCTCAGAACGAGAGTCTCACAACCATAGACCAATCTAGGAACGAAGGATTTTTCTCCATGAATGCAATGCAATGCAAGATTATTCTAAGAAATGAAAGATGTGAGATTATTCTAAGACAT
>MU223807.1:697274-712557 GCA_018584345.1 Thuja plicata | reverse complement strand
AAGAATGAGAGTTCTTTTATAGACTCAGAGATGATCAGAATAGAAACTTTCCTCTTTGAAATAAAATAGATAGAAAAGCCAGTTTAAATTAGAAAGCTTTATTCAAAAGAATACAATAAATTGTTTTATTTTTGCTTTAGTTGTTTTCTTTCCTTGATTTAATTCTATTTTATTTGAATTAAATTGTTTTCTTTCTCTTTAAAGCATAATTAATTCAAAGATTCTATTTCTGAACAGAAGAAAGATTTTTGAGAGATTATCTAATTAATTAAATAAATATGACCTCATAATTACTTTTTCTCAATTATCTAAATAATTAAATTCAATCATCGAAAATGAGGATATTTATTTAATAATTAAATATCATTTAATTCCATTTTATGTGTCTTAGCTAAAGAGGGTGAATTTAATTTAATTAAAGTGCTAGGACTTTGTTAATTAAATTAACTCGATCATAAGGTTTGTTTAGCCAAATAGATATTTAGGAATTAAATATGATGTATGACTAATGCAAATTTAGGATTTTCTGCATTTGACACTTAGGTCGAGTAGAGTAAGTCAAAACTTAGAATTACCTAGTACAACAGGACTTTGATGATCTATAAGAGTGACAATCGCAACAAAATTGGTTAGGGTTGCAAGATGCCAATTTTGGGGTGTTACATTTTTCCCCTCTTTGAATTAATGTGCGAGCAGCGCATTGATTCAAAGAATAGTCTGATGCCTGAAGCACAGAAGAATAGATTTGAAAATTGATGAAGATTTCAGAGCCATCTCCAGAATAGAGCTTGACTCTCTAAAGTCTATGTTAGATTGTCGAGACATCGGTCAAAATGGAGTTTTTGAGGGTCATCTTCAGAACGAAGCTTGATGCTCAGGGATCTGGGTTAGAATGCCCCGATACCTAAATAGATTTGATATCTTTCACAAGATTGTCCTCAAAATGAGGCTCAACCTTCAAGAGTCGGGGTTAGATTGCCCTGATACCTGTCCAACAAGATAATAAAATAGAGATTTTAGGACTATCTCCAGAATGAAGCTTAGTCTCCCAGTGTCTAGGTTAGATTGCCAAGACACTGGTTAGATTGACATCTTTCACAAGGTTATCCCCAGAACGAGGCTTAACCTTCAGGATTCAGGGTTAGATTACCCTGATACCTGTCTCAAAAGATAGCAAGATAGAGGTTCAGAATCATCTCCAGAACGGAGCTTGATTATCAGGAGTCGGGGTTAGATTGCCCTGATACCTGTCCCAAAAAGATAGTTTTTTAAGAACCATCTCCAGAATGAAGCTCGATCCTCAAGAATTTGAGTTAGATTGCTCAGATACTTAATAGATGACAAGTTTTAAGGAACAAAGATGCCCTTATTGATTGTGGAGTATCCAGTTTTGACTATGAAGTACGAAAAGCTGAACATGCCCCAAGTGATGAGATGCCCCTTAGCAATGAGGACTTTTGAAAATTAGATCAGATTGATTGGAATAGATTTAATGATGTAATCACCCTGCCCCCTCGGGAGCGAAATGGAAAGATGACATGACATAATGATGATGGAGAGCGAAAAATCACAGATAGATAGAGATCAAGAAGAACTCAGAATAGATGGAAGAATTTAGAAGATTTAGAAGCAATTTTGAGCAATTTTGAGGTCTGATTGACCAAGTTTGACTAGGGTTGACTAGAGTTGACTTTTGAGGGAAAAATTCAAATATTTGAGAAAATGATGATGAGATAAGATTCTGAAAAGAAAGCGACATCAGAAAGTCAACTGCACAAGCGTTCAATCGCGTTGGTCCTAAAAATTTTAAAATGTGATTTTGAGCTATATAGAAGTGTCAGATTTCAATTTTGATCACAAAAATGCATTCAGAGCAGTCAAATTAGGTAATGGTGAAGTTTTCATGCAAAACGGAGCACTTTGAAAAATTAGGTCAAAACCTATATAAGGATGAAAAGGTCATTTTCAAATCATTTCAACCTTTGACTTTGTGAGAATTGAGCTCAGAGTAAAAGACAAAAATGGTGGTCCCCTACAGTAGTCACCGATTTAAATGATCGAGGAGACACAGTCGGCCCGCAGCATATGGACCTCCCTTAAGTGGTTGACAAACCTCTTTGTAATTCAAATTTCTTTAGTTTCTGTCAATTTTTCTTCATTTTTTTGCTTTTTGAGAATTGAGTCGCAGGTCTTTGTGCAAAGAAGTAGTTTCTTTGCATGCCCCGTAGGGAAATCTCGCATGAAGAAACTACATTTTGCGTCATTTGGTGAGGAATCTCGTGCGGGGGAGTACCCATGTTTGCATGAGAAACCCTTCAAGAGGGCATTTTCTCACGCGATTTATCATTAAAGTTCGCGCGAAAGGTCAATGTCGCGTGATTCGTAGAACTTCTTCGCGCGAAAGAGAACTTTGTGTGAAAATCTGCTTCTTCACATGGGAAAAAGTGGTCAATAAGGATATGAAATCAATATGTGTCGCATCCAATAGCTTTTGCATCAGCGTCATTACTATCTGTAGGATGTCTTGAATACTTTATTATCTCACTATGCTTTGATTATCTCAGATTACTGATCGTGCTTTGTTGTTTGTATGTCTTGCAAGTTGACTTTCTAGACATTGCGTTCAGATCACACCACCCAGCCATCAGTAGATTGGTTTCACAGTTGGATGATGCTGAGATAGCGCATATAGGCACTTTAGGATTGAGTTCACGATGTGATGTACCCAAGATTTGGGTAAATCATGGATTGCTAGGAGCCTTGGTCAAGCGTTTCCATTTGGAAATGAACACTTTCTATTTACCACAGGGGGAGATGACTATTACTCTCGAGGACATATACATATATCTTTCCACAGTTTCCGAGTAGAGTATGAGACACAGCCCAAGTTGGGGACAACAACATTGAGAGAGGTCTTTCAGGATGACCTCGTTATGGGTAGGGAAATCCCATGGGAGGATCTGATTAGCGAGTATGGTCTGACCCATAGGTTTCTCATGGTTCTAGCATGCTTCCTTGGGTGCTACCTGATGCCAGATCATGGACAAAATGGTCTAGAGTGTGGCTGGGGCCGGATGTTGCAGCTGATGCTAGCACGACCTCGACATTATGGATGGGGTCAGTGTATGTTAGCACACATGTATCATGAGATACATGAGATCACCTACTGAGAGGCAAAGAGCATGGCCGCAGGGGTATTTGTACTACAGGTATGGGCCTAGGATCATCTTCCCATTACCAGGCCTATATGCGAGGATATGAGGCAGCCATTAGAGCCTTATATTTACCGATACAGGGGGATGATTACCCAGCCCGCACTAGGTAAGGTTGATCAGTGGCGAGCTCAGCTCGATGACCTAGCAGCAGTGGTTTGGAGGCCCTGGAGACTTACAGAGGCTTGGGATGATGTGGCAAAGCAACTAAGTCATATGTTTTCTTCACGTGTGATGATTGGGCACACGATCACTGTTATTGAGAGATTCCCGTAGAAGTGGGTATGGTGTCAGTTTGGTCGACCGCAGGATATATCACAGGAGTACACAGCGTACGCCAGATTCACTAATGAGGTTTGGAGGGGCTGGCTTACAAAGCTAGACCAGGGTCGTACTATGATAGATATCCATGCATTGGTCCCAGTACAGTGGGATTACCTGCGAGATGTGGCAGATGGCGGCGTGACCGTCGAGTATAGAGAGCACTTTGTGACCCACCCCTTTCCTAGATTCACAGATCTGGTGGGAACAGCAGGCCGAGGGCATGTGGTACCTCCATAGGTCATACAGCCACAGGTTATTTAGCCATAGGTACAGTAGATGCAGATGCCCCTACCACAGCAGAGGGCACAACCAAAATTACAGCAGGGTCTCCAACCTCAGACCGTACAGGTAGACATTCCCGCATGACATATGGGGATGGACGTAGGGGCTAGCGGCAGTGGTAGCACTAGACAGTCATAGAGATGGACTGTAGAGTAGATAGCTAAGGAGCAGTAGGTACCCCCATAGGAGGAGGTGTGGCAAGATGATCCTATGCAGGAGGATCAGTCGACGCAGGACATAGCACAGGATCCACAGTGGCAGTCTCGAGAGAGAGTGTGATAGCTCACGAGACAGGTGGGAGACCTGACCATACAGCTGGTCATTTGAGATGCATGAATATTGGACAGAGATTGAGAGATACAAGATCTCTGAGAGCAGCTCCAGGCATCTTAGGAGGAGATTCGCTACCAGACGGCTTGAGCGGCGTATTACTATGCGTCGTATATAGGTGTGGTGCCTGATGAGGCATCCCATGTGGCCAGATCTTGAAATATGCTAGAGGATCGGAGGGAGCACAAATGCCACCTCAACCAGATAGGGCCTCACCTCCACCTCCTCCAGGTGATGAGGGGGAGGGCCAAAGTTAGTTTTTTGATAGATAGATAGATGAGATCGTAGGGTATATCTGATGCGTTGGCATCCTTGTATCATATCACCATTTTGAGATAGATCATGCTTGAGTAGCACCATTTTGTATTTGTATCGACATATTAGATATGTATATATATGAGCTCATCTTTTGGTATTATTACATGTGTCAGATTGTCTTTATGAGATGTTTCCTATATGCTTAGATGGTTAGATGATTAGAATGTATGCAAAATGTATGAACATGTTTTAAATATATGTAGATGTATGGAATGCACATGTATGATTTAGATGCAAAGATGTATGTATGAAGATGATTTATGTAAATGAAATGTGTAGATGAAAATGCAAATGTAATATGAATATGTATATGGTACTAACATCTCATGCAGGATGACAAATGCTAACCAAAAGATCATGTGAAGATTCAAGAGTGAGGACCGAACACCTGTGCAGTCATGATGAAACTAGGACAGTGAAGAAGAACTCCACAATGTATGAACCCAAGAGAATGCCAAGAAAAGAACATTGAATCACTGCCACAATGCAAGTCTAGAATGAAACTGCAATCCTATGCTAGATGCAATATGAGAGTGCAATTCTTGGACATGGTTGTGAGACCCATCGTATATTTAGCATCATTGAGCATTTATTTTTTTTGGAACATGAAAGTCGATACAATCCTCACTAGCGCCACAATGCAACCATAAGGATATGAATATGATGTTTCATCGGATAAGATGTAGGAAACAAACGTAAGCACTAGGGCACAAAAGCCAAGATGACCTGAACATTGTTTCCAGTTAATGTTGCAAGAGTACACCAGTATCAAGGCATTCAAATCCAAGATAACGATGAGTGTGATCATGCATAAACAAACAGATCAATAAAAAACAAATCAATAACAAATAAAGCAACAACATAAAAGGATATAGTATTGACCTCACCATGGCGTACAAATAAATAAGATCGAGGGATGTGAGGTTGTTCCACCTTAGTGCGGGAGCTCTTATCACATACACCCTATTTGTTTGACGTTGCCGGATCATCGAGACTACACCAACAAGTAGTAGACAAAGAAAATGTCAATGAAATCTATGAGAATAGACAGCATACAAAGAAATATGCAAGCATAGCTCAGCCAATTTCAAAGTTTTGCGAATGTGTTCATGTTTAGAGGTGTTGAAAAACATCGTTGTACTTGTGAGTGCATTGTGTTTGAATATTATCGATAGATGTTTACATTTAAGATATCTGATATGTGTTGAAAAACAAAGATGTGTCCAAAGATAGTGTTAAAAAACATTGTTTATGGTGGTGTTGAAAAACACCAATTTGTGTCAGTAGCGAGTTGTCCTTGAGAAGTGACAATATTAATGACTCTAGATGTAAACCAAAGATGTGATCAAATGGGGGGCCTATGCCCCCAAGTAACGATGACTGACTTGACGTATGTTGTGAGGACTAACCATATGTGAATGCCCTCAAGCGTATGGCACTAAATAAATGTCAAGTCAGGAGGGTTCGCAAAGGAACTAGAGTGTCACGAAAGTGACCAAAAGCTATGTACAAACTAAATCATATAATTGTCAAGACCGAGTATTGATAGATAGAGTATTTGAGGATAACTCCAACTATAATGAATGTGAGAAATCTCAATAGCATAGCAACAGTAGACAGACGCAGTGAGAACCACTGGTGACTAACACAAGAGAAAGGATCAAGTGAAGAGATCATAGAACTAGCTAGACATCAGTAGGCAGACGCAGTGAGAACCACTGGTGACTGATGTAAGAGAGATTCTCAAGGAAAGAGAACTTAGTATAAGCTAAGTGATAGTAGGCAGACGCAGTGAGAACCATAGGTGACTATCATGAAGTAGATCCAAAAAGATAATAGGACAGTGCCCCCTACATCAGGAGGGTTGTTCGGAGATTATGACCAGTTTCAATCCATGTGAGTTGGTGTCTTGATGGGAATTGAAAGCATGCAGAAAGATAAATGCAAGTAGGAAAGCAGGAAAGAAAATGCATAAATCCAAGTGGTGTTGCAATAGGTATAGCATTATGGAACAAGAGGCGCCTGTTTACCAGGTTTTCACCTTCTTGGCAAAAATTCTCTTTTTGCTACCATGACGCCTGTTTGCCAGGTTTTCATCAATGACACCTTTTTTTCTTTTTTTCTCTTTTTTTATATTTATCAATTTTTTATTTTTTTGTATTTTTGGAATATATAATTTGTTTGGAGATACATCAAAGCGCCTATCACTAGGTTTTCACTAAGATGATCATTTTTTTAGGACTTTTTCATATTTTCAGAATTTTTTCAGGACTTTAGTATATACATGAGCACACTAAAGATGTCTTAGCTATAGAACCGCTTCAGATGAAGAGCGTTGATGGGCTCTTTGAGTTTTTCTCCTTCAGTAGTAGAAATTTGATAGGTACCAGACCCAAACACTGCAGTAACAATATATGGACCAAGCCAATTTGGTTCAGACTTTCCTTTCTGGATCTGATGTTGTTGATTCTTTGGGTTCTCCCTCAAAACAAGGTCACCCACTTGGAAATCCCTTGGTCTAACCTTCTTTTCATAGCTCTTGGACATCCTTTTCTAGTATTCTCTAAGGTGATCAAATGCCACTTGGTGATGTTCATCAAGTAATTCTAGCTCTTGTAGCTGAGATATTATGTTATCTTCATCAGTAATGAGGCCTTTTAGAGAGACTCACAGAGAATGAATCTCAACCTCAATTGGTAACACAGCATCTACTCCATAAACCAAAGCATAGGGTGTAGCCCCTGTTGGTGTTCTTATGATTGTCCTATATGCCCAGAGAGCTAGATTGATCCAAAGATTCCAATCTCGTCCTGATTTATGAACTGTGCGATGCAAGATCTTAAGGATTGTTTTGTTGGATGTTACCGCCTGTCCATTACCCTGAGGATAATAGATGGAAGACCAATGTTGAGTAATTTTAGAACTTAGAGCATAGCTCTGTCAAATCCTTATTTTTGAATTTTCCCCCATTATCAGTGATTATTGCTGAGGGTACACCATGCCTGTAGATGATGTAGTTGAGAATGAACATAGCTACTATTTTTCCATTGGTAACGGTGAGAGGGACTGCCTCCACCCACTTAGTAAAATAGTCCATAGCTATGATTATAAACTTATGTCCATTGGAGGACGAGGGGTAAATCTGACCCACCAAGTCAAAGGCCCATTGTTGAAATGGCCAAAAAGTAATGAAGGAAATCAGATCCTTGGTTGGAGCGTGAATCAGATTACCATGTAGTTGACATTGTTTGCAAGACTTAGCAAACTGTGTAGCTTCTTTTTCCATATCTAGCCAATAGTAACCAGCTGTAATAAGTTTACGGGCCAATTTCAGGCCGTTAGAGTGCTACCCACAAATGCCTTCATGCACCTCTACTAACGCTCATTTGGATTCATCAGGTTCTAAAAACCTAAGGAGGGTACCGTCTAGACCATCTATATACAAGTCATTAGCAATGATGATGAACCGTGAAGCACTATAGATTAAGTGACATTTCTCATTCTGAGAGTAAGTGTCTGGAACAATCTAGTCATGAAGGTAAGAAAAGATATGATGGTATCGGGATGAGTCATGTCCTATGACAGAACAGATCATTCGGGAATCAGGGGAGTCATAGGCTAGGTAGCGTAACGTCTCCACTAGGAATTCATGTCTAAAATCATTTTCAAGCATCTGTAGCATGGAGGCAAGAGTATCCATGGCATCTATCGCTTTATTATCTTCCCTTGGAACCTGTTGAAATGTGATGTGAGTAAAATAATTTTTAAGATCATCAACCAACCGTTTATAAGGTATCAACTTGTCATTCCTTGTCTGATAGATATCATTGACTTGATTGATGACTAGCTGTGAATCTCCAAGAACATTTATTTCATCTACTCTCCACTCAAGGGCGATCTTCATACCATTTATTAGGGCTTTATACTCAGCAATATTGTTTTTACAAGGAAATAACATCTTGTATGTTGTTGGTAAAGAGTATCTTTGAGGTGTAATGAACAGTATCCCAGCACCTGACCCCTGTTGGGTAAATGAACCATCAAAAAACATAGTCCATGATCGATGTGTAAGAAGTAATATGGACTCATCTAGAAATTCAATATGCAATGGTTGATGATCCACTAGAGATGCTTCTGCCAACTGATCTACTATTGCCTATCCCTTAATGGATTTCCTTTCAACATATTCAATATCAAATTCACTGAGAAGCATGACCCATTTAGCTAGTCTACCTATGAAGGTATCTTTACTGAGCAATTATTTTAGAGGATCAATTTTAGCAATTAGACGTGTAGTATGAGCCAACATGTAGTACCACAATTTTTGTGAAGCAAACACCACTACAAGGAAATCCTTCTCTATAGAAGAGTATTTTGTTTCATATGAGACCAGAGTTCTACTAATTTAATAGATAGCACTCTCTTTGTTGTGTTGATCTTCTTGAGACAATAAGATACCCAATGATGTATCTATAGCAGAAATGTAAACTATAAGTGGCCTCCCATGAATGGAAGGCATCAAGATTGGCGAGTTCGCAAGATACTATTTGATTTGTGTGAACCCTTCATCACATTCTTTGTTTGACTGATAAGCCACACCCTTGTGCAAAGTCTTGGTAAATTGTTGGGACTTGTCCACCAATTGAGAGATAAAACATCGGATAGACTGCAGTCAGCCTTGAAGTCCTCTCATTTGTCTAATATTTTTTGGTGGCGGCATTTCCATGAGAGCTTGTACTTTTGCAGGATCCACTTCAATGCCTTTGGTAGAGATGATATAGCCAAGAAATTTTCCATATGCTACGCCAAATGCACATTTGTTAGGATTGAGTCTCAGACTGAATTGTCCCATATGATCTAGTATAGGACCTAGATCGGCAAGATGCTTCTTCCAGTGCATGCTCTTAGCTAAAGTGTCATAAACATAATCTTCCATTGTTTTATGCATCATGTCATGAAATATGGTGGTAACAACTCTCTGATATGTAGCACCAGCATTTTTGAGTCCAAAGGGCATGACATTCCAACAGAAGGTGCCCCAGGCACATGTGAAGGCAATTTTCTTTTGGTCATCTAGCGTAATTTTTATCTGGTTATAGCCAGAGAAACCATCCATTAGTGAGTACATTTCATATCCTGCCATCATATCTATGATCATATCAATATTAGGAAATAGAAAATCATCCTTAGGACATGCCAAATTCAAGTCTCTGAAGTCTGTGTAGACTCGTATAGATTTATCATGTTTTGACACTAGAACAATATTAGAGATCCACTCTGCATAATCAATTACTCTGATAAATACTGCCTTAAGAAGTTTCTCCAATTCATTTTTGACAAGTAGAGCTACGTGTGGATGCATTTTGTGGAGCTTCTTCTTGACGGGCTTAACACCTAGTGCAATGGATAAATGGTGCATGATTAGATTAGGGTCTAACCCCGACATGTCTGAATATTTCCATGCAAAGTTAATCTTTTTACTTTTGAATAATGTAGTGAATTCCTCTCTTTCTGCCTCTGATAGTGATTGTGCTAAGTGAATAATCTGAGGTTCTGCCTCTGTACTCAAGTTGATAGGTTGAGTTGGTTCAATAAGCATAGATGATCTTTCCTAAAAATTACTTGGAAGTCCATCAAGTATCTCATCCTCGAGCGCCTTGGAGAGGTTTTCACCCTTGGATACGTCTTTTATTTTGACTGTTTTAGGCTCTGATACTACCACAATATGGTTTTCACCATCAGAGCGCCTATTTTTTCTTCTTTTTATTTTGTGACTAAGATACTTGATGTCAGCCTTAGTCATATTGAAACTTGCTTCGCTAGTGGGAGATGTTACAGGTTTGACAGCATGTAGGTAACAGGCAAGAGTGTAATCATTCTGGAACATAAGGACTTCATTAGATGGGGAGGTAGAGTTCCATTCTATAAGCTCAGGATGGAAAAGTGAAAGGGAAGTGACAGGTTCAAGTGAATTCATGGTATAATCATCAAAGGCATGGACAAGCAAATCGAGACCTAAAGCAATCTCATCCAGAGGTATAGTCAAATTCCTTTGATTCCTAGCGACCATAGTAGACGACATGTTAACATCTAGGGAGTCAGACTCATGTGACCCTACACTAGACCATTCACCCACTTTGAGAAGGTTTTCATATGCATTTGTTGTATCTGTATCTTTGTTAGAAGTGGCATATGACAAGATGTCAAAATCATATTCATGAGAGTCTGTTTTATCAGTAGGTGTCATGTCAAGAACATGAGTGAAATCAACCCTTTGTCCCCAGTTGGGATGAGTTCTACCTAGAACCTCTGCTATGGTCAGATGAGTACCTTTTGACATAGGTACCTCATTAGTGTTTGTAACATCAGTTGCTCCTTGTGTAATGAGAAGTGACTGGAATTCCTGGTCAAATTGTTCTTGAAAGTGTGGTGGTATGTATAAATCACCCTGGTGACTTGGATTTAGAGTATATATTTCCTTCCACTTCTCATAAGTTAATGGAGCAAGTGAAGTGGTAGTATCAAAATCCCTATCAGTGTCTACCATACTGACACATGGTACAAATTTATCTAGCTCAGCAAAGAATGTCACCAGGTCTAGAGGAATACGATAAGGAAAAGTATCCTCATCAGAGCTGTCTTCAGGTTCTATAGTTTTAGGTGTTTCTTTAGGTGTTGGTTTCTTATCTTCTCGAGGTACAAACTTAATTATTCCCAGTTGAAATGTGAGTTTCTAGATGCCTATACCTGTAGAGTCGCATGTTCTATGACCAATAGCTTCAAGTGGTGCAATCAAGCCCTTATGATTTGCACCTATGGGACCATTTCCTTTATAGCCAAAATGTTGCATAATAGATAAACCTTTGCCATATTGCTCAGGTTTTATGTCATAAGGAGGAGTAGTTTGTTCAGAATTATCTTCTCCTTTATAGATCCAAGCTTTGATAGCTCTATTTTTAGCTTCTTCTTCCAATGGTATTGTGGCTTGTACAAAGGTACCACCATAATTTGTTGGAGGAGGAACCGTAGAAGGTTTAGTACTTTCAGAAGGTCTCCCAAAAGAGCGTGGAGACAAAGGCAAAGATGTAATAGATAGCACAAGTTTAATCTGATATCCTCCCATATCAGTTTCTTTGAGTGTCAAACTCTTTTCCTTTTCTTTTAATTTATTCTCAAGGAGTTCAATAGATTCTTTTTTGGTAGGCACAAAGATGTCAGTAGATTTTGTGAGGGCATTGCAATCATAGCGTGTATTAGCAGGTATAGTCACTTCAGATCCTTGGAATGAGAATTTAATGCACTAGTGGTATGTGGAAGGGAAAGCCTACATTTCATGGATCCATGTCCTTCCTAATATAATATTGTACGCCAAAGGGATGTCAAGCACTTGACAAACAACATCTCATTCAATAGGATCAACTCTTATTGCCAACACAACTAGCCCCTTGGATTTACATTCTTCCTCATCATAAGCTTTAATGGTAATCTTTTTGCGAGCATCAATGCAATCTTCGCCATAGCCTAACTCAATAAGGAAACTAGCAGAGAAAAGATTTAGACCAGCGTCGTTATCTATGAGAACACGGCGAACACGCTTTGGACCAATCATGACTTCAATGTACAGAGGGTTATTATGTGGGTGACTCAAAGAATGGTCATCTTCCTTAGAGAAAGACAAGTAATGTGAGGAGTTCAAGTGACCTACCATGGATTTAAACTAGTCTAGATCAAGATCTTTTGGGACATTTGCCTTGGTGAGGACTTTCTCCAAGATTTCCCTGTGAGCAGGGGAGATTTTTAGGAGCTCAAAAATAGTTATTTGAGAACTAGTACATTGCAATTGATCAAGAATGTTGTAATTGGAAGCATTAGATGAGGAACCCACTTTTGGATGCTTATTGGTAGAGACAACCTTAGGTTTGTCTGAAGGTTGAGTTGATGTAGACAGAGAAGGCTCAAGGCGTTTGATGACAATCTTAGCATGAGATCGAGTAACAACATTAATGCTAACTTGAGACTGCTCTTGCTCAGAAGACTGAGGTGTAGACCCTCGCAAAGTGAAAGGTGTTTTGGACTTGGAAGTATCTTCCTTTCCCTTGACAATGATGACATTACAATATTCAATATCAACGGGTTCAACCATATTAATGACATTGTCGTTATTGGTGTATGTATATTTGACCTTAGCATCAGTATTTTTTCCTTTGGATGATTCACCTTTTCCATGAGGATGAAATGGGTCTTTGAAAGCTTGGTGATCAGAGTTTTTGTTGTGACCTCCCACAACAATAACCTCACTATCAATGAGATCCTCGATTTTATGCCGCAATTTAAGACAAGTAGCTGTTTTATGACCTTTGTTTTGGTGAAAATCACAATAAGTGAATTCATTCCACCAAGAGGGTCTTGGTTGCAGATCATAAGGTCATGAATTATCCAATGGAGTGAGTAAATTTTTGTCTAAAAGAGTCTTGTAAACCACCTCAAGAGGTTCTCCTAAAGGAGTGAATTCACGCTTGGGCCTAGGAGCCCAAAGTTTAGGTCCAGAAAATTATGAAGTACTTGGTTTGGATTCTGTCGCAACCTGTTCAGTGGCTTTGGCCACTTGCATCATGGTAGTGAGATTAAAGGCAGCCTTGGAAGGCTTAGGAGTCACATTGTCTACAACTCCATCATTCACAACATTTTGGTTCTTGTTGGGAAATTTAGATTTATCTTTGCTTGAAGAGGAAGATCCTTGTTTATTTTCCTTGTGTAAGGTCAATTCTCCTTTCTTGATCATAAATGTCTCAATTCGTATAGCTTGTTTAATCATGTCATCAAAGGTTAGAGGACCTTGTAGCTGTACTTGATACCCAAAGTTGGGGAGAAGATTATTGAGGAAGATATCCAACTTTTTAGATTCAGGTATCTTGCGAGAATATCATGTATAGAGTTATCTCCATCTTTGGAGAAATGCCAAGAAGTATTCCCCATCATTTTGTTTCAAATTGCAAAGATCTCAGATATGAAACGGATGTTGGATGTTGTGAGAATAGTGTTGTGGAAATAAATTGGCAATTTTGTCAAAAGTTTTGATTCCAGTTGGTAGTCTAGAGAACCATTGCATAGTTGATCCTCCCAAACTACATGGGAAAAGACACATGAGATAGGTTGTGTCATGTATGAATTCCATGGAGAGAGCACCAAACTCTCTCAAATGGTCTTGAGGGTAAGATGTACCCAACTATTTGTCATATTTAGGAAGTTCAACTCTTTTGGGAAAAGGAGGCATGCATAGGCTCTTATCAAACGGGAATGGAAAAATGTTGTCCAATGTGAATTGAGTAGTAGGTTTGTCTTTCTCTTTCAAGAGTTGAGAAATTTGCTCTTGCATGGTTTGCATTTCTTTTCGCAAGCAAGAATTTTTAGTTTCTTCCTCTTTCTCAACAAGTGTTTCTACAACATAATTGGAAGGTAACTTAGCCCCTTGATTGGCTAGTTCAAGAATGTATTTCATCCTCAGCTAGGAGGACTCCCATCATTCTATAGAAATCTTTGTTAGCACGAGCTTGTGCAATCTCCTCTAGAGTGATTTCTACTTCTACATCATTAGGGGGGTCTTCAGAATGGGACTTACCCCAATTTATAAAGAGGTCAGTTCTACTAACCTCACCACCTGATTGGTTATGATCTACCATCTTGCCAAAATGCAAGGATTCAAGGTGTAAAGACTCGGTATGAAAATATTGAGTGTTCTCTGAATATGGGTCTTCTTGGAACAAAGGATTTTGAACCCTACTAAGATCCACTAGAAATGACCATTTATTGTAAGGTTGACATACCAGAGAAGGAGATCAAGATGATTCCTCACTAGATGTAGCCAGTAATGGTGTGGAAAGTACAGATTCATCTTGATTGATTGAAGGAAATGTTTTTCCACTTCAAGTTGCGACAGTCATAGACAAAGTTTAAACGAGGAAATGTGAACTAGGACCAAACTTGAAACTGTCTCAAAGAAATTGCATAGAACGTGCCAAAAGGTGAAGTATCCTTGGTGAAAATTGTCAGAGATGAGGCTAGAATAGCCAAGAGATGACTATTGCGACACAAGGCATGACAACACAGATGCAAGAGATCAAAGAGACATGAGACGAGACCAGTTTAAGCAAGAATCGCGTAATTCTCAACCCAAGAAACCTAGTTTTAGACTGTATGAAGATGGATGGAAGAAAAATAGACCCATATTAGAGACCAGATTTGATAGAAGTACACCTGACTGATAGAATTTAGCTTGCTATTTTGGACAAAAGACTCCAGTTTCGCACGAAGAAATGCTCTTTCACGTGAAGTTTTTCACTGACCCGCATGAAACTTTGCAGTATTCACGCGAAGAATGACACCAGTTTGACAGAATACAAAGTGACAGAATAATAGCATTGTTGCCAAATGTCGCATGACAGTGTATTTTGTATCTCGCAAAGATTTGCAGTAAAGCACGCGAAGATTGGGAAATATCACGTGAAACTATGCAAATGTTGAAAAAAGAACGTTTACAGAATCAGACTGTTGAGACCAGTTTTCATTTCTCGAGATAAAATCATGTTGTTTTCTGATAGATAGTTCAAGTTTCAGATTGTTTTGGACATGTTCAAGATTGACAGTTTGTGTATTTTGATGATAGTTTTGATTGTTCAAATGATACACCCACGCAAAACACATTAAACAGAATATTTGTAGTACCAGAACAAGAACATCACAATCCTAGGATAGCCAGGACAATATCTGTTGAATCCCCACTTGAACCAAAGTTCAGCTATGCTTACTCTTAGTGGACA
>MU223807.1:660309-687091 GCA_018584345.1 Thuja plicata | reverse complement strand
TGTATCCCATTTAATGTACTTCATCATATTATTAATTATTGGGCATAGAGTTTAGGATTCCATTTTTTAGAGTTTTATCACTTTATAGGACTCTAAATTTTGCCAAAAATTGAGAGCTCCAACACAAGGTAAACCGACAGACAGTTATTTAATTCAAGTATTTCAAAGGCATACATCTTGTAGGGACTTAATAATTTGAGGTGTATTAATTGGTGGATTAAAGTTTAAAGAATAAATTTTTGAGGCCATTGATTCACNTCCCCCCCCCCCCCCCCCCCTCTCAGTTATTACTAACAAAATGTCCCTCAAATACATCAGTTTCTTCAACAAGTTTGTCAAGTTCTTTAGCGACCACCCCCTCGCCCAACACTAAAACTGAGAAATAGTCCCAAGCCCTTCAATGATTGATCCCCTTGGCCAACACTCCAACTAAACAACAGGCTCGATCCCTTCAATGACCGATCCCCTTGGCCAACACTACAATTGAGCAACAGCACTTTGTCTCAATCAGAGACCTCTATCTTCCACCCCTTGCATATCCCTGCATACAAACACATATGGATACATATGGTACAAGGATAGGCTTCTCCCACAATAAACATTCAACATATAAAGTGGGAGATCCTTATGCAATCATTGGAACTTCAAAATAAACAAAGATTGTATCCTCACGGGTAGAGAAAAGACTATTTGCAAGGAATTGTTGTCTATTATCTTAAAAACTTTATTACATCTATTTCTTCGACCACAAATACCTTCCCCAAACTCCTATGACTCCTCTTTGTCACAAGACACTCCTCTCTCTCCTCAAAATTATTCTCGTCCCTTAAAAATAACCTTTACCAAGATGGTTTACAATTACAACTTCTCTGTCAAACCATTTGCAATCAGTTATATGACGGTTACAATTTAGTTTGTTGTTTATATTTGTTGTCTAGTTGACAACATGGTTGTCAACTTTGACAACTTTCATCCTTTATGCATTTAATAAGCCTTTCAAAGGCTTTTATGAATCTCATCCTAATTCTAAACACCTTAAACCCTCACTAAGCCTTTTAGGCCATATTTTGCCAGCCTAGGCAATATTACATGTTTATACACTTTGTGCATTTGACATCACATAATGGTTCTATTGGCCAACTTACAAACATTATAATCAAAACATCATTTAAAGGACCAAAAATGGTCTCATTAAATTCAAATGACCCTTGATGGCCATGATTGTCTTTAACTCCCCCCTAGGATCTATCAGTGACCCTAGTACACCTTCATGCCCTTGGTGCTCCTGCACCATACTCCTCAGCCTTAAAATTTTCCAAGTCCTCTTGAAAACCTACAAACAAAACAATGTCAGCAAAAAAAACCATTTGATCTTCACTCTTATTTTTCTTGTGAGACTATCTTCTTCAAGGAAGATGAAGAGGACAAGGAAGAACCTGATCTACAGGGGTTCTTTGATGATTCCATGTCTTCCTTCGAGGCCAATGTTTTTACCAATTCTCAGACTCCCTACAACACAAGGATTCAATCCAAAAAAGGCCCCTTCACTACGTCAACTCCCTCAAAGAGTAAAAACCTCCCATTGGATCCCCTCGCTAATGTTAATCCACCCCCTCCAAAATGACCTACCCCTAATCATGCCCAAGGTTTTGTAGGAAAGAACCAATGATCCCAAAGCGGTGATTTGGCATCACAAAGGTGATGGAAAACACCACCACCACCATGACCTTAATGTAAGTATTACTCAGTTGTCCCAAGAAGAGTAAATCCCTCTTGTAGTACTTGTAAAACCCATAAATTCACAACCGTCCACCAAAGACCATCACTTTTGATGATGCCAATGTGGCTGTATTTTGGGGAAATACAGAGGATCCTCCCTTCCTACTCGGCCTTAAAATTCATGGAAAAAACTTACACAACTACCTGGTGGAATCCTTAGCTTTAGGTAATGTCATGCCCTTATCTATCTACAAGAAGCTTGGAATAGTCCCCACACCATTTAAGAGTGCAGTAGTCCAGTTGGACAAGACTGCTATAAAGATGGCAAGTGAGTTGAAAAATATTTAGATACAACTCGTCCAAGACCTTCGGGAGTCCAACATCATCGACATCCAATTGGTCAAAATCCCCGAAACATATGGGATGATGTTAAGTCATAATTGGTCTAAGGCCCTTATTGGTTATATCTCGACCAAATTTTCCCACTTATGGATTCCTTAGAGAGGGGAAGCCAGCCAGATCAAAGTGGAAAGTGAACCCCACATTAAATAGGCCCTCACCGACTATGGTTAGGTGAGAGAGATAGCATTCACTAAACTAGAACCTGTCTTGTATAAGGCCAAAGAGATCTTGACCCTATATTTCATTCCTGATGGGACTTTCCTTGGTGAGGACCTCATTATCACCTAAAGGGTTCATGATCCCATCATACAATTGAAATATGATGTTAACCTTCAAAAAGGGACCGCGTCCTTGAATACCCTCTTATTGGATACATGGTGCACACCTAGGAGAATCCTTTACAAATTCCCCCTTTTTATAGACTCAACTTCATTCTTACTCAAAATGAATCTCCTAAGCATCAGGGATTATCCCATCTCAGGTTCTGCCATATTTTCCTCATGTTCATCAGTATCTCTCTCCTCATGTGCCACAAGATTATGATTTCCCACATTCTTTCTAGATCTTTCAAAACATTAAAAATATTTGTCTTATACCACCACATTTCAAACAAGAGCCTTTGAATTATTTTCCACCATTCTCTCTCCTAAGTGTCTTTTGATCAGGTTCCACCTCAATGGTTTTCTTTATTTACCATTGCTACTTTCTTACTTCTCTTTTCATCTAGGGTTACTTGATCTCCTCTTCAACTTATCTTCTACCCTCAATGCATACCGATAAGTATCCTCAACTATAGAAATCCTCAACATACTTAGCTCATCCTAAATATTAATTAGAGTGTCAACCATGTGTCAACACCGCCAATATCTACCTCTTGAATTTTCAAGCAGGAAAAAATGAAGAGGCCATGGCATAATGTGGTCCACCCATGAGCACACCAAAAGGAGCACTTGTTGAGGAGTCCCCAGTGGGAATTCCTCTGAAGGAAGTTTCAACCACTATGTCTCTCCCCCTAGAAGATGTTTTGGAACACCCCCCCCCATTTCCAAATCAATACCACTCACTACTCAACCTTCCAAACCCCATTACACTAACAATGACCTATGGATCCACAAGTTTGATGGATCTAAATCCAAGAAGGCTGCGGGGTTGGGGTAAAATTGATCAAACCTTGAGGAAAATCCTTCCTCGCATCCTACCAGTTGTAGTTCGACTGCACCAACAATGTCACAGAGTACGAGGATTTGATCCTCAACCTTTTGTTCACACTAAAAAGAAAAGGAGTCACTTGCCTCCATGCAATGGGTGACTCAAAGCTCATAGTTAAGCAAGTCTAGAGCAAGTATAAATGTCACAACAAATGACTAGCAACCTATTGTAAGAGATCATGGAGTTTGATTGAGGACTTTGATTCCTTTGGTATCGATTTGATTCCCTAGAAGAGAAACTATGTTTTGGATGCCCTTTTTGTGTTTGTTAGTACCCCTGAACCCATGGCTAGCTCCCAGTTCTAGAAATTTTCTATAGAAATGGTCCCCACACCCTTTTTCCCTAATAATATAACCCATTTCTAGGTCTTCGAAGATGATAAACATATCCTTGCCTTCATGGCGAACGTTGGTTTTTTTTAAGACCAAATCATTGAAGAGGAAGAACACGATGATACAGGACAAGATGGGGACAAAGATGGGATCCTTGACTTTCCCACTAACACAATCCCAAAGGGGATAGTGGCCCTTGAATGGATCTTTGACTGAGACCCTTGGGTCAAAGGAAAAATGCCCCAGTCCTCCAAAGGGGGGAAATACGAGAAAGTGAACATTGAAATGGGCATTGAAGAAAAATACGTGCATATAGATACCTCTTCTTCCCCGGAGGAAAAATAGAAGATTTTGACAGCCCTCCAAGAGTACAATGATGTAATTTCCTAGGGATATGAAGACCTTAAAACCTATGATACATCAATCATGAAGCATACAATTACCTTGAAGGCTGATGCCAAACCTTTTAGACAAAAACAGAGACTAGTCAACCCCCTAATTGAACCCTTGATCTATTAGGAGGTTCATAATTTACTACCCACTTGAATCATCTTCCCTATTTGGCATACCACATGGGTAGTGAACCTAGTCCCAGTCTGGAAGAAGAATAGGGAGATTCGGCTCTGTGTAGATTTATTGAACTTGAACAAGGCCTCAAAAAAGGATAACCACCCCCTACCTTGACTAGACGAAGTGCTACAAATCGTAAACTATTCTCAGATGATGTCCTTCAAGAATGGATACTCTGAGTATAACCAAGTCATGGTTAAGTTCAAAGAGAGAATGAGGATGGCATTCACCACCAAGTGGGGAATGTTTTCCTATAGGAGAATGTCATTTGAACTAATCAATGTTGGGGCCACATTTCATAAGGTCATGGACATTGCTTTCAAGGGATTGGTTAACAGGTGCATAATCATCTACATGGATGATTTAATAGTCTTCTCCCAGGAAAGGCGTGATTACCCTGCCCACCTTGCCAAGATTTGGGAGAGATGTCACCAGTTTGGTATTTCCCTTAACCCCAAGAAGTGCATATTCGGAGTCACAAAAGGGAAATTGTTAGGATATATCATCTCCAAGAAGGAAATATCTATTTATCCTGAGAGAGTAGAGGCATTATTGAATTTGCAAATGCCTGGCAGTAAGAAATAAATGTGGTCTTTCTTTGGAAAGATAAATTTTGTTTGATGCTTCATCATCGGATTTGCTGAAGTTGTCAAACACCTTAATGACATGATGAAGAAGGACGTAAAAATTTGAGTGGATCCCAGAGGCAAAGCAATAATTTTCTCAAATAAAGAAGGCTATCACGGAGGCCCCAGTCTTGGCAAGTCTAGACTATTCCCTCCCCTTTTACATATATTCTTTTTCCTTTTTCCACTCTGCGGAAGTAGTATTGACCCAAATATTTGAAGGGGAAGAATGACCCATTACTTTCATGAGCTCCCCCTTTAATAATTTCAAAGTATTGTATTCACCCCTTAAGAAACAGGCACTCTCCATCATCTGAGAAGTAAAGAAGTTTTGGCATTACATTCTCTGAAGCAAGGTGCACCTTGTCACTCTGGATTAGTTTGTCAAGTCTTTACTACTATAGAGTGAGTTGGGTGAACATTGGGGGAAGTGGATGGCTATCGTCTAGGAGTACGACCTCGAGATGTGACCCATGAAACTAGTCCAAGGATAGGGATTGTGTAAGGATATGGTTGAGGCTAGCATGCACATTGAATGCCCAACCTATACAGTACAATCCCTTACCAAAGACCCTAGTATTCTAGCTTGGTACACCTCTTGCTGAATAACCAATTCCCCAAAGGGATCCCTTCCAACAAACGTTGGGTGCTTCAGCTAAAAAGTGCGCACATTATGATCAAGAATGGAAATCTATTTTGCAAAATTACAAGGGTGTTTACCTACAATGTCTTGATTAGGAATAGGCCACAAAAATAATAGAATAATTCCATGGTCATTTTGGTACCGGGCATGGTTTAGCTGATGCCACTACCCACCAAATCCTCTGGGTCAGGTACTATTGGCCCCATATTTTTAAAGATGTTCATGCATGTGTGAGGTAGTGCCACACATGCCAAATCACTACCTCTCAAGAGCAGAATCGAGAAATGCCCCTCCAGTCCATCTTTGAGGCTAGACCTTTCACCCAATGAGCATTTGATTTTATCAGGAAATAAACCCCAACTCATCTGCAAATCACCAATATATATTGACTCCTACAGATTATTGTATTTTGTGGTCTGAAGCCATACCATGAAAAAATAACATGACTGATGTAGTAATCATTTTTATCAAGGATAACATAGTCACCATGTTCGGAATTCCCTTTTCCCTTTTGTGAGATAACAATCTGGTGTTTTCCTCAGCCCAGCTATTGGAGTGGGCTTACCACAGAAACATTACCCTTAAGTTCTCTAGTAATTATTATCTATAGGGTAATGGATTACAAGAGTCAACCAATAATAACCTCTTAGAGGTAATAAAACACCTACTTAAGAATAATCCCTGGTATTGACACCAAAATCTTATGTTTTCTCTTTGGGTGGACCGTATCTGAATAAAAGCTACCTTGGGAACTCCGTTCCATCTGGTCTACGGCCAGAATCTTGTATTCCCGGTAAACCTACAAATCCTAGATCTTACAGTTCATTCAAGATTTCAACACCCAGGATAATTTCATGGAGGTTCATCTCCTCAATTTGATATGAGTGGAAGAGAAAAGAGATGGTGCACTCGAGCACTTTGCAAGGCATCAAGCAGTAGTTAAATGTTGGTTTGACAAGAGATCCCAATATAAGACTTTTCAAACTTCATACTTAGTCCTCTTGTGGGATAAAGCCCAGGAAAATAAAGGGAAGCATACTAAATTATAAAGGATTTGGCTTGGGCCATATAAGATATCCAAGATCTATGGGGATAACACCTATCACCTTAGTTCTTTAACAGGAGAAGTTGTCTCATTTCCTGTCAACGGACAGTTCCTCAAACATTACTTCGAATGAGGCAAGGATAGAGTTTTTTTTCCCCGCCCTTTTAGTTTGTACCATATGTATAGTTGGATTGTAAGTAGTTATGGTTCTCCTGGTCGGTGCACCTTCCTTGTAAATATTCTTGGGCTTTCTTGCCCATGTATGTTGTTTTGGGTTTGTCTTCTTTTTATGTTTACGCCATCTTGTCTCGGACACCAACATTCTATCATCCTTCTGTAGGAGGGAATGCTTTGCATAACAAGTGTCACCTTAGTAAATTTGCCTCACACATTTTATTGGTTCATAATCTACTTCTTAGAAAATAGATGGTCTTGTCTTCATCTGACAAAAGCCTTAGACGTATGACTAAAGGTAGCGGATAGTCTTCATCGGGTTTGGGCATTATTTACACTCGATGCTAGTTAAAGAAAAGAGGTTGATTTAGTTAACAATATGAAAGAAAAGCAGGGAGCACAAAAGGAATTTTTTTAGAATAGATCGGTTACACTCTCAACAGATTGTGTCTAAAAAATTAAAAGGTATCTCGGGCCAGTTTTTTATTCTCACTCAGAAAAGAAAAATGGATGGCAAGGTGAAAGGAGTACCGCCACAGTAACAACCTAAGCTTGAAGACTCTAGTGAAATAAGTACCACCTTCGCCAGCCCAAAAAAAAAAGAGAAAATCCTGAGAAGATGGAAAATCACCATAACCAGAGGTTGCACGAGATCTATTATGGAACAAGTCTGGCTGAGTTAGTGGGACTTCTCTATTTCTCCCAGAAGTTATGGAATGCATCCCCTTTCCAAGCACAAACCTCACAATTGGACGAGAATAAATATCTGATTCACAGTGACTTAGATTTTACAACACCCTAAACCATACTAACAAAAGCACCTCTGATGATGATGGGACCCCGGTTTCTCTAGGTGTAGATTATGGAGTTCTCAAATGCATAAGGCATATGTCCCAGTGAGTCGCTAGTTGTTATGCCCTACATACCTGTCCTTATATTTTGTTGACAAAATTTTGGGTCCCCCTTTTGTCTTTTGGGTTGTTACTTTTTGCCTTATCTTTTGGTTTCCTTTTTGGTCTTCTTCGAGATCTAGACCTTGGAGCGTTGTCTCCCCAGTAGCCAGTGATTTTTGAACCCCTAGGTTCTGGTGTTGTTACTCCCACCCTCTTTGGAAGGGGTGATCACCAGACATCCTAGAGTCTGGACTTCAGCGGTTTGCCTTTTTCCATAATTATAATTAATGATTAATGTGCTCTTTTTAGGCATTATAAAAGATCGTTTACTCTTCTATTTTACATTTACCATGAAAAAGTTACCTTCAAGTGAACCAAATAAGAAATAGAGTAGATCATTTTCCTAAGCTAAGGTTTATCAGACTGTGAAATAGTGCAAGAAGTGCGTTTGAGGTGTCTGTAGTGAATAGTGATAGAGTAAATGGTGTTTGAGCTTCCCTTCCCAGCATTCCAATTTTTTAGGTAGGCCCTCTTTGTCTCTCTAGTTCCTTTTGTCTTTGCCTTGTTTCCTTTTTTTATTTTTATTTTTTTCTTGTTTATTTGTTGTTGTTGTTGTTGTTTTCTTGTGTCGCCAGGCCTATCCCTCTGTTGGGTGTGTCATGTCTTTCTTGGGCCTAGTTATTGGTATTTCTTCCCTCATCATGTCCCTTCATGGCTGGTCTTTCTCATTGGAAATTTGTCTATATTTTTAGTGTGCATAGGTTGTAAGCTTCACACTTCATTGTAAATTAGGTGTGTGTTGTAAATATGGTCTATGTTAGTGAGTTTTGTAAACTTTGCAAGTCTATAAATTGAGAAGCTTTGTAAATTATGTACATTGTGTAAATGTTGTTATTAATAATCATTGTAAATCTTGTATATTGTAAATTTCCTTGTCTTTGGTGCACTATGAAAACTATGTGATTTCATAGGTTGTCCATAGTGCAAGTTCCATGGAGGAAAGCTCTTAGGGGTGTTGTATCCTAAAATTATTTTTGTGGTCTCGTGACCACACTTTCCTAATAACACGTTGGCCCTATTTCTCTTTGGCCGATGCGGATTCCTTGTCGAGTCACGAAACCAGGTCCATTGCAAAGTCGAGCTTGCAAGCTCTATGTTGCAATTGTAATTTTCTCTCTCCTTCATCATTTACATCTTAATAATGGGGTTGATTCCCATGAATGAGAATTTAAATCCTTCCCAAGTGACCTTCATGCTACTCGTACTAGACCAGCTATCAGTCAATTTCCATTACTCTACCTTAGTGTATGTACATGTTTTAAATTACAACAGTGTGGTCATTTAGTATAGAGGTTACCTTTTCCCACCACGAACGTCTTCCTTATTTTTGAGACATTGGTCTTGGGTTTCTTGGCGATCTCCAGCACACCCACCCCGCTAGTCATCCAAGTCATCGTTTATGATCCTTCACAACCTTGAACAAGTCTTAAATGTTTATGGTTTTCTTGTGGTAGAGGAAATATCCCTAGTCTCAATGGTAACTAACGCATTCTTCCTCAATATGGAAGGTGAAAATAATTCCTGAGGTTCTGGAGTCTAAAATTCTTATTTAAAATGTTTATATATGTATTGATGATTGTCTGGTCTATCAGGTCTAGTTTAAAGTGAGATAGAAATGGCTATAGCTAGATCACCTTTGGGAAGTCTTGAACTCCTGAGTGCCTTGGCAGGTACTACCAAAAAATCCAAGGTAGAGAAGGCATTGGAGAAGCTCCCAGTACTGAGTCCCATATATATGAAAGGAGGGATAATTCTGGGATCCCAAATTGAATCCACCCTGAGAGAGGTCATAGATACAAATTTTGACACCTGAACCAAACTAAAAAGTCTCATCTAGGTAATCCACCAATAGCAATGAGGCAATGACTCAATATCAGTCAACTTAGCGGCATTCAAAATCATTCAAGCAGCTTCTTTTCCTCACTCAATATAGGTGACAAAGCTAATATTTCTCCTAGCCAAAAATTACAATCCGACCACTAGATTTTTTGTATCACTTTCAGCTAGCATCAAGGGTTATGTGATGCCCATTGCTTCCCTGGACCATGATACCACCACCATAGGGTGGTGTATCCCGTTCTCCCCAGACATTATTGTCCTCGCCCGAGAAACTTTGGTTGACCAATTTATAGAGGCTGGAGATTTGGCTCAGTGCCACCTCAACACAGAATAGATAAAGAACCCATGTCAGGATTATAAAAGATGGGGATGGATATCCCTTTCTCTAACTTCAAGGATCCCATCTAGGAAAGAATCATATTCTTGTGCAGGCTCTCTGGGGAACCACATGCCTGGGAGTTGGCCCCATAGATGTATTATTTCCAACCATGTGGATGCTCAGATGAGAAAGGTCAGGGAGTATGAAAATTTCTACATGACCTCCTACGTCATGTGGTGCCTAGCTAGATAGCATGCAAGAATCTGAGGATTGAGCACAGCTGGTGTCCTCGGGACCGGGAGCACACAGGCCACCCCATGGGAACACTTTCCTTAGATCCAGTGGAATGAAATTTTCCCAAATTTTTGTAGAGTAAATGACACCTTCATTTTCCATGGAATTAATGTGCTCATCAAGGATGTGGGATTCAAAATGTCTCAGGAATCCATGGCCCTAATAAGCCCATGGGGATTTTATTTTATCTAATTTGTAGAGCACACATACATTCGGGTGACTGGGTTTTTTGGGAACCCACTTCTGTTGCCTAAGCATTGCGTGGACATAATCATTTTGTTAGAATCTTGCAGGCAGATTCTAGAGGTGCATGCCCTAGAGGCCACCAAAATGATCACCTTTGTCTCCTTCTCATTTATGTGTGGTAAATACACATGCTCCCTCATCATGGCTCGGGAAGTTGAGAATGATATAAGTAGCCTGGGCTTTGCTAAATTTTAACTCAGCCACCAATATTATGACCCACATGGCCGATTAGAGAAGGTGATCCCCCATGGATCCAAACCCCATGCACCACACATAGAATATTTTTGGACAGATTGCCAAGATGACTTTAACATCTAGAATTGGCATTAGTCAAGGATGCCAAAAGGTATGATGGATCGACTCGAGCTATGGACCTTCCCACAGACTTTCTCTAATAACTAGTCACTTAAAGACCCCAAGTATAAATAAAAAGGCATTGAAAATATGTACCCCCCTCTGGTGGATTGGGAAACGCCAAAATTTTTGACCATGAAGGTCATTTTGAAGACAGTAATTGAAAGAAGCCATGCATATTTCGCAAATGTTTTCCCAAAGAGTCTCTGATGAGATAATTAATTTTTGGAAGCATTAGGTCCATGATCTGGGGTGGTGGAAAAATTGAAATCCCAAGGTAAATAGAAGGTTGGAACACCCTCTCAGTCCTTGGACCCCATTTTAGCCCCTAGAAGAAGCGGTTGGATGGGAAGTTAGACCAGTCTCGCAAGTTGCTAGATGCATCTAACTCTGGGTCAACATTGGTCTTGGAGCTACTCTGGTAGGCTCATGTCCCCCTCCAAGTGCATCCCCCTCAGTTATCCTACTTGGCATGCCCGCCAACAAGGAGATCAAAGAAGAGGTAGCGGTTGCGGCTACCAGAGTGCCACTCTAGAGAAGAAAGAAGCAAAAAAGAAGATAGACCCCCATATAATAGGGATCTAAGCCTAGAACTCATAGGCATAGCTGAGGTCAAAGTTCTCTCCTCCTCTCACAAGGAAGATCCCTTGGAGGATCCCCTATAGATCTCCCAGATTGACATTGATGACTTCTTCCAGATCGATAATTTGTGGGGTCTACATGAGATGGTGGAGAAGGTAGTAGAAGAGATAGTGGAATAGGGAGAAGATACCTCTCAGGAGGAAGAGAGAAGGGAAGAGGAGGCCTAAAAGATATCCCAAGAGAAAGAAGAGGAACTTTGGCAAAAAGAGGCCAAGAGAAAGGCTACAAAAGAAAATGAACAAGAGGATAAGTGGGATGAGGAGAAACTACCGGCGAAAGGGGAAAATGGACCTACGGGAACAACCATACCCCCGAATGCCATGTTCCAAATCCCAACAAGTAACCATTTCCAATAGCTACCCTGGGACACACAGCTGGGTGAATCCATCGCTACGCTTCAACAAGAAGACTTGAATGATCTGGCTCAATAGCCACCACCCTTTTTCCCACCAATAGAGGACATCTCGGGATATGGTGCAAAGGTAGATAAAAGAAGTACAGGTGATGATCCCGAAAATACTAGCAAGGATGCATCAATGGGGGAGCCTGAGAAAAACCTTGGGGACACTTCAATTTCATGGATAATAGTAGGAAGATTGTAGAGACCACTGTAATGGTTGGTTGAATCCCAGAGAATAAAATCTATAATGGCTATGGTGGCCCCATTTTCACTAGCTGAGATATTGGTCGAGGGCCAGACAACAAAGAATCCCAAAAGGACCCGTACCCTCCATATTATTCAGAGGGATTTAGATGGAAAAGTGGTGGTAGTAGTGGCATCCCCACCAGTAGATAAAGATGATTCTGAGGTAGCTACCAAGGATTATATAATCATAGAGGTCCCTATAGGAAAATGGGACCATAAAGGAGAGATGGATCTCTTAGAAAATGAAAATTGAGGCTTTCATGCCTGATATGAGAAACAATCCCAGAGGGTGAAGGAGATAAAAACAAGGAACACAAATCTCCTCAGCCTCCTGAAAGAGTTGACACAACCCCTCTCCTCCATAACACCCAGACCGTCCACGTCTAGACCGCCACTCCCACTAGGTGATATTGATGCGCTAAGGACAATGAAAAGAAAGTGTTGGTTTTCAATGAATGGATAGCCAAATAGATTAGAGTGATAAGGAGCTTCATCTTCGAGACACTCCCCAGTTTATTCCAAGCACAAGACATCGTAAATCAGTTCAAGGTCATTATTCCCCAGTGGAAAGAGGAAACAAAAAAGTATGAAGGGTGGAGGGATGACTTGGGATAAATTTAGAACCTCGGGGAGGAAGTTCTAGCAGAGATGGACATCCTAGGGGATGAGCCATATGGGTTCCCCAAGACCCAGTACTTCATACTTTCATTCAAGATCAAGGTGAGAAAGAAACTGGTAAGGGTCTTGGATGAACACCTTTTGGTGGTCTGGGCTTCAATGGACCAATATTCTTTATTTATCAAAGAGATTACTTTCCCTGATCCACTCAACCCCAGGACTTATACTCCCATTGATACCATACTTAGTAAATTTGATGAAGTAGTTGAGGCACAATTTTGGCCCTCAAGAGATTTTGATAGTACCATAATTGTGCGACTCTCCCGGATGGTACTCAAGTCCCATGATGCAGCCAAGGTGGCATCAGAGTTAAAATAAAAAGTGTGGGATGCCACTCATCATCTTGAGAATGTCATTGACCGTTGGGATTGTCTGAAGGACGTGGAGGAGGAGGGTTTACTCCATATTTTGGAGGCCTATCAAAAGTTCAAATATCAATAAGTTTCTTGAACTCCATGAATCTCTCTCCTTGAAAGGATTTGGTTAACATGATTCTTTATTCTTTAAGCGTAAGCTCTTGGAGCCCAGAATTATAGGTTCCAAATTTGTATTCTTTATGGTGGTTCATTTTTTGGCTCTTCTGGAGCCTACCGATCATTGTCCAAGATTTTTTGTCATAGGTGGGGCTGACACTTTGCATCCTGATGGTGCTAGGGGTAGGAAAGTTTATTACAGATGTCTCCCAGTTCCCAAGGCACCGCTCCAACATTTAATACCTAGCGTATAGGAATGGTACTCAAAGATCGGCAGCTAAAAATGCATTTATGGGGGTGTATGGTCTAAGTCATCCAAGATGTACTAACAAGTCTACAATTACAAGGGATCTCTTCCTGAGGGAAGATTTATCGGACCCTTCTCTTTCTATATTTCTTCTCCTTTCTTCTCAAATGCGTGTATATAGTAAGGGTATTATGACAACACAGGTATTACCAGTTGTAAATATTGTAATTTAATATATATATAAGTAGGTTGTATAGGTTAGAGCCCCGGTGTAGATAGTCTATGTCTATAAATAATAAATATGACGCCATTTCAAGGGTCAGTGAATTGATGATTTTGTTGTCCATAAGAGATTACTATCTGGATTTTCTTAAGTTTAGGTACTTTGATCATCTTTCAGTAGATTAATGCTCCCTTGGAGCCTTGAATGTAATCACCAGTGATGTTAGATTTATGAAGTTAATGAAGGAATGAGAAACCTCTCTTAGCACCACACTTATTGTTTTTCTAGTTCTGGAGTTAGCAAATTCTTCATGGTGTATGCTTCCTGGTGTCCTCTGCTCTAGTTCTTTATTGATTAGATAAAAATACTTTACTTTGCTACGGATGTATGTTACATTAACAATCATGTATACAATTGGTATTTATTGTTAGTCCTTTTATCTAGAGATTTTTTGATGCTTTAGAAATGTATAACATGACTACAGATAGATGATTATTCTAACCTCAACTTGGTATTTTCATATTTTCTTTGTCAAACTAAATGTGCTTGTAGGAAACCCCCATGTCTTTTGAAGTTCCCAGAAGGTGGATGAGTTAAAACCAGCCATCCCCTCAACATAAAAAAGTCACTTGTCCAACTAAGCTACCCCTGCACCGTCGTGACCTAACTACTAGGTACTTGGAGGCCAGGAGATCCATCTCTTTTGTAAATCTCTTCAAGAGAATTTGGTGAGTACCCCAATACCCAGTCACAACTCTCTCTCTATTGGCGAGGCTGTCACAAAGTCTTGTCAACACATTCCCCTAAGTTTCACTTAAGGGGGGTGTTGGTTTAATTAATTAGTTATAATTACACTTTACTTAAGCTTACTTATGATAATGCATTGTATAGTAGTTTGGATATGAGACACCTAGGATTTTGCACCTATATTTGTACATAATGTAGAACAAATTCCACTTAAGGTGGTGATAGTTGTTATATCACATTCCACTTTATGTGTGAGATCCACCTTTAGTTAACTTATCACATTATCATCCTCCACATGTTTCACATACTTAATTACATAATGGAAGATGATCCACCTTCGGTGTACATGCGATTCCGCCTTGTGTGGGTGATAACTTATCTACTCCTTATCATAGTCTCGTATTGCCTTGCCTATATAAGCATGTGTATTACGTACATTTTAATCATGTCCATTATCAATAATATAATTATTTTGTCTTAATGCAATTTTATTTTCATTCTCCTATGGAAGTTATCTTGGTCTTTCATTTGATCCTAGGGGTGTTGTAGAGTCACTTAAAACTCTAACACTTTGTTTTCGTATTTATTTTTGCACAAAAAAGTGGAAGTAAGAAAACTATTCAAAACATTTATTGGACTAACTAACTAAGAACAACAATCAAGCTACTGAAGATTGAAAATTACACTATTTAATTACATCATCATCCATACTAAATAGAATCCCTTCATTTATTATCTCTTTCACACACCTAAGTATTAGAGTTTGCCAAAAATAGTATCTTTGAGGTTTATGGGATGCCCTACTCAATCTCCCTTTTCGGTGAATGGGGATGTGGACAACCTGAAAAAAGTATGTAATCCTTTTATAGGTGGTATTCATGTGATTTTTAGGGATCAAGGGTGCTTCCATCCTTGATCCCTTTACGGTTCTTGTGGATGGAACTTCCCCAAAATTCCTTGGGATAGTCTTGGAAATGGGTTATACAAATCCTATTTCATTTGTCAAGGGTTGGTGATGTTGGCATCCCTAATCTCTTTTGAGTGTCAAGGATGTCAACACCCCGACAAGCTTTTAACTCAAGCCCAAAAAGGGTTTTCCTTAGGTTAGGTACAGTGTTACAGGGTTTTGGGGATCAAATATTTCCAAATCCTATTGAGGTTAGGGAACCTCCAAATATCTAATCACCGAAATACCGAAGTCTTTTAGGGATTGGGGATCCCCAATACTTTAAGATAATGGATCAAATACTTATAAATTTTCCATTTTTTATCCCTTTGTGCAAATATTTTTTTAAAACCCTATTTTTTAGTTCATTTTCATGGTGTTAAGCGGAATTAGGTTGTTTTAGCAAAATTCTTGATAGGGAAAAACTAAAATCATTCATTATGTGGATTTGATGCAAATTAACAACTATCTAGGCTAAGCCCTAGACTAACAAAAAGAACTCAAAACCCTAAATTGGCATAAAAATAGCAAGAACCACAATAAAAACTTGACCCTATAGAGACAAAAACAAATAAACCCACACTAAACCAACGACAATAAGCATGATTCTTGTTGGAAATGAGTTGAGTAACTGAGAAGGGAGGGATGAATCAGTTACCACAAAAACAAATCTAAGTTCCTTATATGTCTTAAAAAAATTTAACATTGTTGCTCGGTTAACATAGATATTTCACTGTCGCTCGGTTAACATAGCAAATCTTAAGATATTAACTGTGATTATCTTTAGTAATTAATTGCAGAAACATAAACCATAAAGAAAATGAAATGTACACAGATAACTCCAAGATTTAATGTGGAAACCCAATATGGGAAAAACCACTAATAGCAACTAATCACTATTTTTCACTCTTTTGAAGTGAGCCCTATTAGGAGCCAACCCTGTTAAAGGTTACAATAACACATTTTTAGGTGTGACCCTATTAGAGGATTTAATCACCCTGTAAGGAGTGGCCTTGTTAGAGGTCTTCAAATACTTCAATGTAGAAATGTCACCTTGTGAGAGGATTACAAAAGACTGTTAAGTCTACTTTGTTAAAAGATTTTTCTCATTGCTACAATTGTTATAGAGTAACAATGGATTGACCTATTTTGATAAGCAACTATCTTTACTAATTTAGATCTTTGTTCTAGATTAAATACTTGATCCTTATTGATCAAATATTCTATTTTAATCCTCTGTATTCTATCCTCAATCAGAATCTCATCAAATTTTGCCTTCACTCTTCATATCACACTTCACATGCAATTCCACATCACCACACTATTCAATCCAAAATTGACCTTATAAATATATGATAAGCCTTATCAAGTCGGCCTTGATATCCTTCCAAATAAATAATAAAACTCATGTCTGTCTGCTGCATATAACCAATAATCTAGAAAATATAATGTATTGTTAGTCGGCTGACACTAATTGTATTACTCGGTCAAAATTGAAATCCTTCAACGCCCGACCAACACTGTAATGCCCGAGTGAACTCGGTTAGAACTAAAAATAACTTTGGTCATCTTCAATGCCTGAGAGAGCTTGGCAGACACTGACTATGCTCGGATAGGATTAGAAATTTTTGTAAACATCACTATACTTGTGTAAACCTCAATGACAATACACAATTGAATAATTGTCATCAACAATCTCCCTCTTTGGCATTGATGGCAACACAACATGTCATAATAAAAAGAATTATAGAGCATCAGACATAAGAATGAAATTTTATTAATGGCCTTAGCTTCATTTTGATTCTCATCCAATACTCCCTCAATCTCTGAAATATAGATTTCTCCCTCTTACATTAATCTTTGTTTATGATAAAGTTCTCCCTCTTTCATCAATCTCTCCATCAGTAAGCTCTCCCTCTTTCACTGATCAATGTGACATACAGTAATATCTCCCTCTTTGACAACCAATGCCAAAGACACCAACTGACATATCCAATGAAATTTTAATGTACCTATCTGTACTGATTCATATGCAATAAGATCTAAATATCTGCATCAACATGTTAAATATGTTATATAGCTCAGTTTATGCATCACTAAACTGTGTTGTAGTGAACCTCAGTTAGGGTAATTACCCCTATCTTTCCTCTAAGATACAAAAATGCATCCTTAGGTAATGTTTTTTTTTAATATGTCTGCATTTTTTTCTTTAGTATTCACATATTCTAATCTTACTTCCTTGTCCTGGACCAATTCCCTCAAGAAAAGATACTTTATTGCAATATGTTTAGTCTTAGTATGCATCACAGGGTTCTTTGAAATGTTAATAGCACTAGTGTTGTCACAATATATAATGATAGGTTATTTGATTTCCACCTTCATACTTGACAACATTTGTTTGAACCATATGATGTTTGAACAATTTACTGCTGCAGCAACATATTATGCTTTTGTTGTAGATTAAGAAATGCAATTATGCTTCTTGCTTATCTACGAGACTAACCTCTTTCCAAGAAATAGTGCTCCACCACTTGTGCTCTTTTTGTCATCTACACTTCCTTCCCAATCAATATCAATAAAAGTCTTCAAATCAAAGTTTCCTCCTTTTTTATACCATAATCCATAATCTTAATTACCCTTAAGATATCTCAGAATCCTTTTGATGGCCACCAAATGATTGAACTCTAGGATTAGCTGAAAACCTTGCGACAATACCGAATGCTAATGAAATATCAAGTCTAGTCTAAACAACATATTGAAGTTTTCCAATCATGGATCTATATGCAGTCTAATTTACCTTCTTTGAATCATCATCCTTAGATAGCTTATATCCAGTAGGCATAGGTGTTCCAACTGGTCTAGAATCTTCCAGCCCAAATTTCTTTAGTATCTATTTTATGTATTTAGACTGAGTAATGTAAATACCATCCTTCATCTTATAAACTTGTAAACTAACAAAGAATTTGATTTCACCAAACATAGACATATCAAATTCCTTACTCATAGCTTTTGAGAATGCTCTGCATAAGTCATCATATCGAGTAAACAATATGTCATAAACAAATATTTTTGCTAAGAGTATCCTGTTCTAAGGTCCTTCTTTGATGTACAAGATATTGTTATCATTGTTTCTCTAAAATCCAATACTTATCAAGTAACCATGAAGTCTTTCATACCAGGCTCTCGGAGCTTGTTTTAGTCCATACAATGCTTTGTGCAGTTTGCAAACCATATTCCTTTTGTTAGGATCTACAAAGCCTTCAAGTTGCTCAATATAGACTTCCTCTTCTAGAATTCCATTCAAGAATGCAGATTTTACATCCATTTGATATACCTTGAATCCTTTATGTGCAGCATATGGCAGAATAGTTCTGACTCCTTCAAGTCTTGCAACAGGAGAAAATGTTTCTCCATAATCAATACCCTCTTCTTGAGCATATCCTTTACATAATAATCTGGCTTTGTTTCTGGAAACTTCACCTTTCTCATTCATATTGTTTCTAAAAACCCACTTAGTACCAATCACATTCTTGTCTTTTGGTCTAGGTACAAGACTCTAGGTTTTGTTCTTTTCTATCTGCTCAATTTCTTCATTCATTTCTTTAATCCAGTTCTCATCATTCAATGCATCTTTAACAGTTCTAGGTTCAGTTTCACTAAGTAAACATGTACCTTTTATTTTGTTCCTTGTCATTACACCTTCTATCTGATCTGCAATTATTTGTTCAGGTGCATGATGCCTTCTAACATATTTTGCAAGTACAGGATCCTTCCTCTTTGATTCTAGGCTTGCTCCACTATGTTCACCATGCTCAAATATTATGTCTTATTCTTCTGTCTGATACTCAGGTTCCACTATCTAAGACTCAGGTGTATCATTTTGTGACTTGGATACCTATGTCTATGACTCAGGTGCCTCTGTCTATGACTCAGTTTCTTCAGTCTGAGACTCGGTTCCCTTTGTTTGTGACTTGGTTTCTTCATTTAGCATCACTGGTTGCATAGGTTGTAACAAGGTTTGTGTTGATGAATTCAGTGGTTGACATGATTGTTGTCCAATCATAATTTCATGTGTCTTAGGTTGTTAAAGAATATAGATCAGAATAGAGAAGAAATGTAATGCTCTTTATAATCATACTTCTATTGTAATAGATAATTGCTACTATGATTGATTACTAAACATTAATATGATCTTGTATAAATACAAGAGTGAACGGTTATAATTGTGAAAGGACATGACCGTACGTGACTAGACAGTCATGTAGGGTCATGTCATTTCACAATGATAATCGTTTAACAAATGACTTAATAATGATACCATTTTACTATTTTAACATTTAACATATAGTCCACGGTATTATTGTGATTGTCATATTTGGTGATAGGTCACGATATGTATATGTATTGTGACTGCAGTCACGATACATATACATATTGAGACTGGTACTCACAATAGAAAGGCAAGTTACGGTATGACTATTTTTACAGTCATGATACACATATGTATCATGATAGATACAAGTCATTGTATGTAATAATTCTGCAATTGTTATCATGGTCACGATAACGTGGTGACTAATCTCATTTGACACTATTTACTTCAGCATGAGAATAGTTAAATACTATCAATGCTATTATCACAACATTCCCTCTTAGTGAGAGAGGATTTAAGTTGTGTCTTTCAATGCAATAGTACATCATGATTACCAACACATTCGAGACAACATAAAGAAGTCTTTTACCATGATTAATACTCATTTTTTCGATATCATGATATCTGACACAATCCAGGACAACCTTGTTAGGATGTCAACCATGATACATTATTTATTACACAATTCAGTAATAACATTAGCATCAAGATATCCAGCACAGTCTAGGATAACCCAGTTCGGGTGTCAATCTTGACGCTTGGTAACTATTATCAAGATCGTCACCTTGAAATAGTAACCCCAATTATTTACACAGAAGATCATCATCTTATTTGAATGCAAATGAAATATTACAATAAAACTTTATTTATATATTCATGAATATAAAGTACAAAAGTAGGAATTACATTTCAAAAGTTTTAGTCATACGAATTTTTCTCCTGAAATAATCTATCTTTAATTTTGCAAGAGGTTTGGCAAAGATGTCAGCATTTTTTTCTTCAGTGCTGATATAAACTAGTTTGATAATGTTCCTATCAACCATGTCTCTTATGTATTGGTACGGAATCTCTATGTGTTTTGATCGATTATGGAAGACTGGATTTACTGAGAGTTTGATGCAGCTTTGATTATCACAACAAATAATGGTAGGTTTCAATGGATTTCCAAAGAGATCAAATAATAGTTTCCTTAACCAAACTGTTTATCAAGCTCCCATAGAGGTAGCCATGTATTCTGCTTCGCTGGAACTCTGAGAAACAGCCAATTGTTTTCTACTGAACCAAGATATCATTGTTGATCCTAAACTAAAGCAACATCATGTGATACTCTTGTGATCTGAGGAGTTTCTTGCCCAATCTGAATCTGAGGAACCCTGAAGTTGGATTTCAACTTTCTCATATTTTAAACCAAGTCCAATAGTCCCTCGTAAATATCACAATATGTGTTTAGCATCCATTAATTGAATTTTCTTAGGTTCACACATGAAGTGACTTAGTACATTTGTTGCATAATAGATATCAAGATGTGCGTTTACCAGATACATGAGGGATCCAAAAATTTGCATGTATGGTGAGGGATCTGTAGGTTCAGAATCTTCTACTTCACTTTTATCTTGTGTAGATTTGTTTCCATTTGGGTAGCCAATGGTTTACAATCCTAAATCTGGTTAGGATGTCAGTGGTATACTTTTCCTGATTTAAGAAAACGTGATCTTCCTTTTGCCAAATTTATAGACCTAGAAAGTAGTGTACTAGGCCCATATCCTTATATCAAACTCAGCTACTAGGTCTTGTTTGGATTTTGCAATTAGGTGATCTTCTCCTATAATAAGCAAGTCATCAACATAAAGAACTAGAATTATCATATCACCATTTACTACCTTGAAGTAGATGTTAGGATCTGCTATGTTCTTGGAGTACCCTAGTTTGGTGATATAGTTGTATATCCTCTCATACCATGCTCTGGGGGCTTGTTTAAGGTCATAAAGAGCTTTCTTTAACTTAGATACATAGTGATCTTTATCATGTGTGACAAACCCATCTGGTTTCTCTATGTATACTTCTTCCTCAATTTTCGGCATTCAAAAAATTTGTCTTGACATCCATTTGGTGTAATTTCCATCCTTTAGATGCTGCGATTGCAAGAATGGTTCTTACAGAGCTGTATCGAGCTATGGGAGAAAAATTTTCTTCATATTCAATCCCAACCTTTTGTGAGAATCCTCTAGCAACAAACTAGGCTTTGTGTTTTTCAATGCTTCCATCTGGAGCATATTTGATCTTTAATAACCATTTTGAAGAGACAACTAATTTGCTTTTGGGTCTGGATACAATGTCCCAAACATCAATTTTCACAATGGACTGATACTCTTCAATCATGGCTTCTCTCCAAGATTGTTTTTTTAATGCTTTTTCAACACTATCAGGTTTAGATTCTGCAAGCTCAGTTAGAAGGGCAGCATAACATTTTTGTGTTCTTATTCTCTTGTTTTCTCTGAATATTTGATCTGGCTCTACATTGTTTTCTTCAAACATTTTTCTTTTCCATAGAGGTCTCTTGGTGTTATTTGATATTCCATTATTCTTAGCATTTGGACATGTAGATTCAGTATTTGAAGATGTAGGCTCAACATTTGAAGATGTAGGTTATGAATCTATTGTTTTATTCTCCCTCTCATTCTCAGTTGTAAGATGTCTATCTAAATCTGTTATGGAATCATCCTCAGTATCAGTGGATATGAAGTTTTCTTCAAACTTTACATCTCTATTGATTTCAACTAATCTCTAGCCTGACATATAGATTTGATATCCCTTAGTATCCTCACTATATCCTACAAATATACCCTTCTTCCCAGATGGTTCTAGTTTAGTTCTCTTTTCTTTTGGAACATGAATGTAAACAAGACAACCAAACACTCTTAGATGGCTTAAGTCAGGTTTGTTTCCTATGAATACTTCTTCTGGTGTAGTATTTTCTAGGATAGCATGAGGACACCTATTTTGTATGTATATTGTTGTGTTTGCAGCTTCTGCCCAAAAGGTGATGTGAATGTTTTGGTCATGCATCATGGCTTTTTATGCTTAGATAATGGTTCTATTTTTTATTTCCGCTACTCCATTCTGTTGAGGATTATATGGTACTGTATACTCCCTCTTAATCCCAACAGATTTGCAAAATTCTTTAAAAATATCAAAAGTATACTCACCTCCATTGTCAGACCTTAGGGTTTTTATTTTCTTGTCAGTTTTATTTTCAACTAGTGCTTTGAATTCTTTGAACTTAGATAGAACTTCATTGCATTCTTTTAGTTTTAGGAAGTATATCCAGGTTCTTCTAGATTAATCATCAACAAAGATTACATATTATAAGGCACCTGACAAGGAGTGAGTTGACATAGGACCACATAGGTCTGTTTGAATAAGTTCTAATACATTTTTAGATTTGTGTTCACTTGTTAGGAAGGACCCTTTTGTATTTTTTCTTAAGGAACAACCTTTTCATATGCCTGAGTGTTCAGGTTTAAGATGAGGTATCCCTGAAGTGATTATTTTTAGAGTTGGAAGAGCACTATATCTAATATGGCCTAACCTTTTGTGCCATATCTCATTATTTTTTTGAACTTCATGGCTTAAGGCATTTTTTTGTTCACCACATAATTTATATAGACTGCCCTCCCTAGATCCTATAGTAATGGCATTCTTGATATTGGAAATTTTAGTCCAGAGAAGAACTTTATCTTCATTGAATGTTACTCTAGATCCTTGATCAGCTAGTATTGATATGGAGATTAAGTTTGTTTTTATTCCAGGTACATATAGTACTTCCTTTAACTGTAAGGTCACTCATTCTCTTACCTTGATTGAACATGTCCCAATTCCTTTCACGGGATAAGTAGAGTTATCACCAAATGTACCTTCTTCCGAGGAGTTCCTTTTAAGGGTTTCAAATTGATCTTTGAATCCAGTAATATGTCTGGAGGATCCACTATCAATTGTCTAGGTGCTTTTATTTGAGTTTAGTTCACTTAATAGAGCTAGGAAGAAGAGTGGGTTTTCCATTTCTTTGACTTCAGCTAGTGCAGCTTGAATTTTCTTCCTTTCTCGACAATATTTGTGAATATGTCCATATTTCTCACACTCTTAGCATTGTACTTTTGAAAGATCCTTTTTATTGAAGGTTTTAGTGCTCCTTTTCCTTTTGGAGAATTTCTTCTTTTTGTTAGACATGTGGAGTGCCAGAACTTCACTTTCTTTGCTAGGTCCTATTCCTCTTGAGATTAATTTTGATTCTTCTTGAGTGCAATCATTTTTTAGTTGTTCAAATTTTGGTAATGGAGGTCTTGCACTTATGCACTGAATGAAGGATTCCCAAGAGATAGGTAATCCTCTTAGAAAAATTAAGGATAGTTCCAGATCATCCATTTTATTTCCAATAGTAAGGAGTTGATCCCTTAATTTTGAAATTCTCAGAAAGTAAGAGGTAATTATTTCCCCTTTGTTCATTTTTATATTCATAAGTTGTTTTTCCTAATTCAACAATCTACTAGCATTGTTGATTTCAAATGTGTCTTGAATGGTTTTGAATATTTCAAAAGTAGTAGTTAATCTTGAAATGCTAGGAAGTATAGAGTCTTTGACAGAGTCAATAATCAACTTCCTGGATTTGTTATTTCCCCTTTTCCAAGTGGATTTTTCTACTTCATCTTAAAGTATCTGGGGTTCTTTCTCTATATAGTCCTCCAATTCAAGTTCTAAAAGAAGAGAAGTAATTCTAGTTTTCCAAGATATAAAGTTGGATGCACTTTCAAGTCTATCTTCCATTCTCATAACGTGAGCCATTTCTCTTTTTTTTTATAATAAACACAAATTTTATTATGTTTATATGAAATATTAAAAATAAATATATATCTTCTCTAATAGCCTGTCTCTGATACCATGTTAAATAATATAGATCAGAATAGAGAAGAAATGTAATGCTCTTTATAATCATACTTTTGTTGTAATAGATAATTGTCACTGTGATTGATTACTAAACATCAATATGATCTTATATAAATACAAGAGTGAACGATTATAATTGTGAAAGGACATGACCATACGTGATTGGATAGTTACGTAGGGTCGTTCCATTTCACAATGATAATCATTTAACAAATTACTTAATAATGATATCATTTTACTATTTTAACATTTAACATATAATCCACGGTATTATCGTGATTATCATCTTTGGTGATAGGTCACTATATGTATATGTATTGTGAATGCAGTCACGATACATATACATATCATGACTGGTATTCACAATAGAAAGGCAAGTTACGGTATGATTGTTTTTACAGTCACGATACACATACATATCGTGATAGATACAAGTCATTGTATGTAATAATTCCACAACTTTTATCATGGTCACGATAACATGGTGACTGATCTCATTCAATAGTATTTACTTTATCATGAGAATACTTAAATACTATCAATGTTATTATCACAACATAGGTATAGTATCAGGTTCATAATACACAGTTTTTGTAGTCTTCAGGCTCTTTACTGCTATGTTCTTCATTTCTCTCTAGAAACTCATCGACCTTTATATGCACACTTTCTATGACTTTATGAGTAGTAAGATTTAAAAATTTATATGCTTTTCTCTTGTTGGAGTAGCCTAGGAATATACCTTCATCACCTTTTACATCAAATTTTCCATTTCTTGTTTCCTTCAAGATGTAGCATTTAATTCCAAATACTTTGAAATAATGAACATTAGGTTTATAGCCATACCATAATTCAAAAGGTGTCTTCTCGGTACCTTTATTCAATTGAACTTGGTTTAAGGTGTGAATTACAGTGCTAATGGCTTCCTTATAGTATTTGGTAGCAACATCCTTCACAATCATCAAGGTTCTTGCACAATCCATAATGGATCTATTCCTTCTTTCTGCAATACCATTCTTTTGTGGTGTACCTGGGGAAAATACTTGTCTTTTGATTCCTCTTTCATTGCAAAATTCATTGAATTCATTAGAAATGAATTCTCCTCCTCTGTTAGATCTTGAGAATTTAAGTTTCTTTCCTGTTTCTTTTTCAACTCTGGCTAGGTACCATTTGAATTTTTGAAAAGCTTCTAATTTTTCTTTGAGAAACATAACTGTCATCATTCTGGAATGATCATCAACAAATAGAATGAAGTACTTCTCACCTGTGTAACTTGTTATTCCAATTGGTCCACATAAGTCAGTGTGTACCAATTCCAATACTTCTTCTATATTGTATTTCTTTCTCTTGAAGCTTGCTTTGCCCATCTTCCCAATTTGACATTGTTTGCATATTGCTAGTTCAAGTTTCTTCAAAATAGGAATACCTCTTACTCTTATGTTCTTACTTATGTTGATCACATTGTCAAAGTTTACATGACACAAGATTTTATGCCATAACCAACTTTCTTCCACTTGTGCAATAAATCATGAACTTTCATTTAGATCAAGATAAAATAGATTACCTTTTGTTTTTCTGACAGTTCCAATCATATTTTCTCTACCATCCATGAGATTGGCCTTTTCCTTCATGAATTCTACCTTGAAACCAATTTTATTTAGTTGTGCCACACTTAGTAGATTACGCCTTAGTCCTTCAACCCAATAAGCATTATCACATTTGATTCCTTCAGTAAGAGCAATACAACTTTTTCCTCTCACATAGCAAGGTTCATCATTCCCAAAACTAACACTCCCACCATCATAGTGTTCACTATGTTCAAATTTGGTTTTATCACTAGTCACGTGGTGAGACAAACCACTATCAATTATTCAGGTGTCATTCTTACTAATATGAGAGTATAGTACAATCTTTTTATTGTCTTCACTATCTGACTCATCCTTAATAGCAATGTAAACCATTTCATCTTCATCTTCATCACTATCAAAATCTTTAGCAATATAACAAGATTTCTTACCTTTGTCCTTGTAGCTTTCGTAATCTTTCTTGCCTTTATACTTGTTAAGCTTTCTCTCACCTTTGTCTTCCTTGTTCAGACACCTAGCAGCAATGTGGCCAACCTCATCACATGAAAATAAAATCAATGGTATTCTTCCTTTGTATTGTCCTTTTCCTTTTGCAGCTCTCCTTGCAAGTAATGTGTTGGTGCCCAAAAATGCTAAATTGAATTTCATTTTGACTTGCCAATCCAATGATGGGAAATCCAATTATTTTTGGCCAACTAACGGGAATGATCGATTATGATCCTCTTCCCCTATGCTTCTGGCTCTGCAGGACCAAGGCGGGTGAACCTTCACCTGAATA
>MU223807.1:630112-646885 GCA_018584345.1 Thuja plicata | reverse complement strand
CATAAATTTAGTTGCCCACTAACTGAACCTACGTGGGTCAAGATCAATTCTAATGATTTTGAAAGTGTTGCCCTTCTAGGATTTGTACCAATAGAATCTTTTAACCTCCTAATTAAATATTCTATTTCTGTTTTCCCATTTTCTATTTGGTTTATCAAGTATTCATGTATTCCAAGAGGAGGTTTCTCAATTGGTGAGGGCGGCTGGGGTTCATTTTCTTGGTTATTTTCACCATCCATTTGTTCATGAGGAGAAGATGGAGGGTTTGGTTGAGGATTTTCTGTGGGGATATCATTCCTTCCTGGCAATTAAAATAAAATCTATTTTAAAACTCTAATTGAACATAAAATTTAAGACAAGAGAATTTCACAATCAAATTTGAAGAAAAACTTAAAATTAAACCTAAATTTCAAAACAAATAGCATTCATGGTTGTAGAATCACTTACCTCTTCTTCTGGTTCGACCTTGTTGATGTCGTGAAGCCATTTTTGCTTCACTTTGATGGAGAAAACCTCACAATGAATCGCGTACGCGCTGTTATGAAGAGGAAAACAGCAAGCCGCAACTTTGGAGAAGAAAAATAAGCCACAAAGTGGCTGCCCAAACTCTTTATAAAAGAAATTAGGGCGCACGCCCTATGGTTTGAATTGCCCAAACCATAGGGTGTGCGCCCTAATCGCGGATGGGGGCCAAAAAGATATTTGGCACCTTTTTGGTCCCCCATCTTGGTGCACATACCCCTTAGTCAAGTCCTTATTTTGGTGTTTCTATCTCCACAACAACCAGATAGATAGGTCAAAAGAGAAGTAGATAAAACAAATGATCGATAGGGGATGTGAAAATCCCAAGATGCTCAAAGACACAAGAGATATAGAAAGATATTACCAGATAGGCTTGAGAAATCCAAGAGAGCTTTGGATATCATTGTAAAAGATCATTGTAACAAGTAAGAAAGCAAGAGAAAGTTGTGAAAGCCAAGACAATGCGATATATTTTGTGTACAAGAACTAAGAGAGCCCCAATAAAGTGAGAAGACCCATTTAAAAGAGGGAAGAGGCAAGAAAAAGAGGCTTCCAAGCCATTTTAGAAAATTTTGAGTTGTTTCCACCGACCAAGATAGGTGACAGGTGGTAAAATTATTAGAACCAAAATTTGAACATTAGGATGGTGCGGGATGAATGCACAACATGTGGACGTCCACGTGACGTGCTAGTGTCTAGGAAAACCACGCTCAAAAGTGACAGGCGGCAAAGGAAACACACAGATAATGCAAAGTTGATGCTGAAAGATAGTTGTTGAAAAAGGCCTTTGAGCATCCTAAGAGGGAAAAGGCTAATGCAAGCACTGAAATGGGCCTACAAAAATACTAGGGGAATGAACACTAAAGTGGTTACAAAACTATAGGGAAAATTACAAATGGATATGCAATTTTGACTCTACAAAAGGCGCAAAGAAAAATCTCTCAAAGTAAAACTTGAACATGATAGAAAATTATTGAATTGTAAGCCTAATGATTAACTTACAAACTTATATAGCAACATTAGAAGCTCAACTTTGAAAAATGGATAGTTATAGGGGACAAGGTGCTAAAATCAGGGCAAGATTACACTGGGCTAAGGAGGGGAACAAGGGTTCTAAATACTTTTCAATTTTCTCAATTATAAACATTGGAAGGAGTATATTGGAGCTATCCAAGATGAAAACGATATTCTTCACTCGAAGCTAGAAGAGATTAAAACATGTTTCAATTTGTTTATGAAAACTTATTTAAAGAAGATCATTGACATGATGTCTAACCAATTCTAGAAGGCATAGTTAAAGATCATATTCCAAGGAAGTTGGACAAGGATTATAGTCAATTTTTAGATCACAACATTTCCATTGAAGAACTGGAACATGGTCTTTTTTCTATGCCAGCTAACAAAAGTCCAAGAGATTATGGGCTTCCAATAGAATTTTATCAAACCATGTAGCACTATATTAAAGATGACTTTTATTTTCTCTATTTAGAGGTTGTGGAGGTTGGTTCATTATGGTTTGATATCAACAAAGGAATTATTAAACTCGTTCCTAAAGGGAAAAATGAGGACATGGTATCAATATGGTAGCCTATTACATTGCTTAATACCTCCTATAAAATTATTGCTAAAGCATTGGCTTCAAGGATTAAACCAGTGGTTTAAAAAATCGTTAGACCAAAGGAAACTCTATTTCTTAGCGAGAGATTTATTCTTAATAACCTCATCCTTGAATGAGAAAAAATAGAAAGGATCCAACAATCAGGCGAGAATGTTATCCTTGTGAAGTTGAATTTTGATAAAGTGTATGACAGAATGCGTTGGAGTTTTATTCTCAAAATGATGCAATGGTTAGGATTTGTTCCTAAGTTAAGCAAACGTGTTTAAATGTTGTTTGTAGACATCAATGCTCGGCTAATAATAAATAAAGAACTACTTAATCCCTTCCCTCTATAATGCTCTATTAGACAAGGTTTCCCCTTGTCTCCTCTCCTCTATGTGCTTACACTTGATGATCTTGGTTATTTGTTACAAAAATATAATCAATTGAATAAAGATCAAAGGTATTTTCATTCCCAATAATTTGGTTGTGATAGACTCCCATTTTTTTTATGATAGTATGTGTTTCCTTGAAAACTCTAAAGATTATATCTCCAATACTATGGATGTTCTCAATCTTTATTGTTTAGTTTCTAAATCCAAGTTAGCACATCATAAAATTGAATTTATTATGACTCATATAGATCTTGTCCCTCCTTAGATTTCTAGAGAATGGAAGCAAATCAAACACGGTCAAATTTATCACTATTTGGGCATCTCCTTTGGATTGGTAATTTCTTTGTCTGATATGCGGAAATGGTTTCTTAACAAAGTCAAAATTAAATTATACTACAAGGAAATCAAATTCTTATCTTTAGCTGGGATGATTCAAGTGGTGAATCGTGTTTTTTTAGATTCTTATGCCTACTACTCTTCATGTTGGATGTCCTCAAAAAAATTTATGATGATCTTACTAAGCTTCTTTGTCATTTTATTTGGTCTAACTGGAGTGGCAATGCTAGATTTAAGTACACTTCATGGCGTCATTGTATCCAACCCAAATCAAAAGGGGGGTTGGGCCTATTAGACCCCCAAACTCAAGGGGTGTTCTTGGCTATGAAGTGGATAATTAGAGCGATCAATGGAGATAAACCTTGGAAAGAGTTGGTCTAGTTTTGTATCAACCTTGCCTCTACCAACAAAAAATGGTAATCAGTCAAGTGGGTGGATAAAATTTTGATGGTCCTTTCTTTTCATATTAAAGCATCCTTCCCTCTTCAGTCTATCTGGAAGGTCTAGCAGCAAGTTTATAAATTCTTGAACTAGATAAATATCTCATTACAACATGGCTTCAGTGTTGGTTGTTCTTCAATTTGGTGAATAAAATTGATTCAATGTCATGCACATCCTCTTGTTGTGTCTTTTCAAAGGTGTGCCTATTATCCTTTCAAGAAAGGAGTCTCCCAATTTAAAGACTTGTGGAGCTTTAATTCTATAGAACGGACTCCTTGGCCAATCATTGAAAATACCTTTGGCCTAAATAATAGTTTTGACGAATTTCTCATCTTTGTTAGATCGTTGGTCCCTATTGAGCTTACCATGAAAATATGTACTCCGCTGGAATGCAACTTCTCCAAGGATTGGTGGTGGTTGTGTACTCATCAATTTTGCCATTTTCCTCTTTAAAAAGTTTACTTAAAACTTGCCTTCTTTGCCATTAAAACCAAAGATTGAATAAAAAATGGAATTGCAAATTCTAAGAAAAGACTTGGAAAAAGTTGAGTGCTCAAATATGGCTTTCTAAAGTAAAGGCTAATGCACAAGTTTTGGCTTGGAAAATATTACATTTCAAACAGCCAGTTGGTGATAGATTGAGGTGTTTGATGATCCAACTTGAGATGTCCCTTTTACCTTTAGGATGAAAATCTGAAACACATTATTTGGGACTTTATATTGTCTAAGAAAAGTGCAATGTTATTTTTATTTATATTCCAGCTATTTTTAATCATACTTTAAGTTGGGAAAAAGTTGCTTTGGGACTTAATCTTTAAAAAAGTATTGTGGTTGATTCTATGAGGCAAATTATATTACTTAACATTTAGTAAACTAGATGCATGGTTGTTTTTTCTAACCATAAGGATCACGAGGAAGGAGAGATTCTAAGGTTTTGTTCTAATGTCATTTTTCGGACTATTTTCCTATGTTCTCAATTGCAAGGAGAACCCAAAGAACGATGGAAGATTAGCAACTAGCATAATAGAATTAAGTTCCAACTACTTCAACTTTACCAAAATAATGTATTTTTCTCTAAATAGCTACAACACATGTTAACATTCAATTTGTAATGCTCCATACTTCCTAAGATTACTTCTTTGTAGCCTTGATATGGTTGCATGCTCCATTGGAGTTGTTTTAGTTTCTTGTACAGCTAAGTTTTGTTGTCAACTTTGTGGTTCTTGCAATGGTCACCACAATTGCATTTTTCAATCTATTTGATCAGAATTGTATAAGCTCTTAGAGTTGGAATTGGTCAGCTTATTCCATTTTGATAACAATTGATTACCGTTTATTATATAATTTTTTCCTTACTTTATTCAATTAAAAAAATTGACAAGCCTTAATTGTTGAAAATATATAGATTCTTTCTCTTTCACCTTTTGAATCTAATTTGGCTTCTCAAAGTCTTTATTACTTTTCACTTCTTTTTCCTTTTCAACTTCTAAATTATGAGCCTTTGTGAAAAAGGCAAAATAGTGACTAATAACACCTCGAAATACTCCATACCCTCTTGTCCTGGAGTGTTGAAACACATGTACATCATTGGATTCATTCCCAAGCATGCTCAGCCATCATGCTCCTTTCTTTGTTTGTTGAAATTTGCCCACCAAATTTGTTGCGAGGGCAATCACACGTGGTGCTTCAACGATGAGCCTTGACTTGGAGCTGGCAAGTTACAAGGCATATAGTTTATTTTGTGCATACCTTGAGAAAAGTAGGGATGACTAATTTATTTGTGGAAGTTCTTTCTTAATAGAAATCGCATTGTTTACCATTTTCTAGGTATGAGGGTCTGTAGTAATGAAGTTGGAATTTTGGCTGGTGAAAACCATATATACATTTTAGTTGAATGGTCAATCTATTGCTTGGGCTTTGGGCATCTTCAAGATTTGACTCAGGCTCTTCTCGGAAGAGAAAATAACATCTACTTGTTGGGCATTAATAAATAAGTACTTCTGGGTATTCATAGTTGACCTGACAGCCACAAGTATTTTGTTCACCAAATTGTTAAATTGGGCTATGGCCAATAATTTGTCTAGTCCTCTTCATGTTAGCCCAGTTAATTATTGACACTTGCAAGATGTGATAAAACCACTCAATGACAACATTGCAAAGAGTTTCAATAGAATCTAACTGTTCTGTCCTCATTTTGCACACCCAAGATTTCACATTGAGCAGTGAAAGCAATTATATTCGTTAAGTGTAGTTTATTATCTCTGATGAATCTTGGAAAAACTTTGGGATCCTATGGCTAAATCATTGAGTTGAGCCCTAGAACTAGAAGGCCTATTGTTGCTCTCCATTGCACAACCACCATTCTTGGAAAGTTTGCAGTATACAGGAAGAATGTTTATAACAAGACCAAAGCCTTCTTCAAATTTGGGTTCTTTCAATAAAATTAAAAAAAAAATCATCAAATAAGAACTTTTTAGTTAGTTGGACTTTTATTTTCTTATAAAATAAAAGACTTTGTTCTTATAATCGACTTAATATAACGACTTTATTTTCATAATATACTAGAATTTTTAATAAATATGATTATAAAAATAATCTACTGTAATAAATATTTTATTATAAATAGTGTTCTAAATCACTTTGTTTTGAATTTTTTTCCTATCTACAAGCAAGTAGGAACTTAGTGTTTGATTTCTTTTTGACATATACACATGTTTGATATGAACCTACCTTGAAAACCAATTGAAATACAACTATACGTCCCTGTGGGCTCTTAATCAGAACTTGTGTAATAATTTCCAAAGCATCCAAACACCAAGCTCTGCTATGCCACCCAATTTCTCAATCAATCACTCCATAAATTCTCTCACCTTGCCTCTCATGTTAAGAGAAGTTGCACCATCCAAAACTATAAGCACTTTAAATTCATTCTTGAATTGGTTAAGACTCAGCCTTTGGTATCCATATAGACCGTGTCTGAAGTCTTTGGGGCTCTCAATATTGAAGGGTCACTTTATATTCATTCTTAAATTGGTTAAAACTCAGCTTTTGAAATCCATTGAGTTTGTGCATGTAATCTTTGTGGCTTTTAATCAACTTACAAAAACTTGAATAGGATCAGCTTAAAAAGACCCCAGAATGACAAATAGCATCTTTTTTCTTCATAACCAAAGTTACCATCCAGAATAACCATACACATGTCAACTTCTCTACTTCAAACAATTATAACTATTCTAAACACAATGTCATCAATTAACTTACGGTAAAAAATTAATTTATAACTAAATTATTATTTTTAAATTTTTAAATTTTTTTTTCTTCAATTTTAGTTATATATTACATTATTTATTTTCTATACTCACCATTTCAACCTGTACAGATATTCTAAAAGAGAATTTGGACAGTGAATTACCACGAATATCCATATATTAACAGGAACAAGAAAGAAGAAAAACTGCCAACAAATTTGATTTCAAATATGAAAACATAACCTAATATTATACTTCTTTGCAGTGAATGCCAGAATTTCAACATAAAAATTAAGAGACAACTCTTAAAGCATAACCTGGCCCAGGTGGAATGCACCATTCTATTTACAGAAAAGCCAATTCAATTCAGAATGTTATATTATTTGGCAACTTCAAACAGTTGCGAAATTAAGCCTTTGTTAAAAATAAGAAATAAAACAAAATCAAACGTCTTTGAGTTAAGAACTTAACAAAATATATTATACTGCTCTTTTAGTCTGGTCCATGTCCTTGGTTGAATAAAACCAGATTCAAGTCGTGACAAACCTCCAAAAACACCTTAATGCCACAAGGCATCCATGTCACATCTACTGGAAGCAATGAAGAGGAACATGCCTAGGCAACTCATGCCCATTTTACTATCAACTACGGTCACCATCATTAATCTAAATAGTTCAAGGGATGTTAATGATCAACCAAAGAATTAATTGTGGGATGGCAAGATAAGAAGCAAGTGGATGAATCCTGTTATAACTTTCAATACAAGGTAAGAAGACTGACAAAGGGCAAGACAGGGCCTACTCACAGTAGGTAAAATAAAAACCTATGGAGAAGGGTTTCTTTAGGCAAATATTTCATCACAATTCATTTTTTCCTGTATTAAACTAGGGGAGATGATAAAAACCTATGGGGAAGGGTTTCTTTAGGCAAATATTTCATCACAATTCATTTTTTCCTGTATTAAACTAGGGGAGATGATCTGGTCATGAGCATTCTAATTTTTCACTTTTCAAAATCTTGTGTAGAAATTTCAAATCACTTCCAATTTTTAATTTTTTATAGCAGTTTAATTGGCAAGTCCATTGCTTATAACTAAGGTTTCAGGGCAACATTATCATCAAATATGATGCCACATCAGCAAGTTTTTGCCAAAGCATCCAAATGGGCCCTAAAAAAAGTGAGACCCAACTTGTGCACTATGTCATGGTTTATTGGTGCACAGATGTGGGCATCACATGATTGGTTGCTTTTTAGATCTAAGAAATAGATTTCATTCAATCATGGGTAGTTATCATAACTGCTAACAACTTCAAAGTCACAATTATTGGTGTAATATTGTCCAAAATATTGACCATTAAACCAACAAGACTATCAATTGTTGGAATGTGTTCAAGTACTAGGTCCTTACCCTTATCGTAAGCTATTCTCAGTTGTCTAGGTTTCTATGAGCATTTTTCAACTTCAAGTATAAAAATATATGTCAAAATTCAAACCAGATTTGTCATTATTCTTACAGAATTTCTCTACACAGCAACTATTGGTGCAATATTGTCTATAATATTGAACATTAGACCAACAAGGCTATAGCAATTATTGGAATGCACTCAAGAACTAGGTCCTTTCCCCTATCATAAGCTATTCTCAGTTCTGTCTAGGCTCCTATGAGCATTTTTCAACTTCGAATATAAATGTATAAATCAAAGTTCAAACCAGATTTGCCATTATTCTTACAAAATTTCTATACATGGAACTAAACTGTAAACAAATAAATCAAACCAATAATCCAACGTCAATAGCCAAGCACTTTACAAAACAACATAAATGCAAATTTTGAAAATTTTTACATTACTGAGAATATATCAATAAACTAAATATTATTGCAGCCGGCCCATCTAGCCAATAAAGCATTTGGTAAGATACCATTTGATCTAAACCAGGTTATTCCTGAAATATAAAAGCAAATAATTCCAATCTGGAGCTATCTTTTCAATTTCTGATCATTTTTTTGTTTATGCAATAATTGTCACACTGCATAAACAAGTACCCAAAGGCCTAATATCTGTTGTTTGCCACTCTGACCCTGGCACCGCATGTGGGTCATATGCAAGTGTTTTATAATAAGGATCATTTTTAGTGGAAAAGAGCAACAGATTCCCCCCCAGGATGCCGAAACAAAAGTTTACACTCATGCTTCCCACAAGTGGCACAGGAATCCTTTCCCATGAGCTGTTTGGGGCATTGAAAATTGCCAGTTTCCTATCATTTTTCCACTCTATACAGAAGAGTCGCTTGTTCAAAACAGCATTGGCAACAACCATAGCACATCCATTTTTCATTTCATCCCATCTATGATTTTTAGGGTTGTAGATATCAATGCACCTCGAATATCCTATCATTAAGCTTGATCTGCCACCCATGACATATAACCTTCCTTCAAGGCTACAAGCAAAGCAACCCCACCTGGGACGCCTTAAACTCTCAGTCAATGTCCACTGATTTTCTTCTGGATCAAACACTTCAACACTAGAGAGAGTTTCACCTCCCATTCCGTGTCCACCAACAACATAAACCAGGCCATCAACCTCAGCACAACCAAAGTCATAGCGAGCAACATTCATGTTTGGAAGCTTACTCCACCTGCTCTAACCCAACATGGAAATGTCTCCATAAATGTTTCATAAAACAAACCAGAGATTGAAAACAAGTAGCTAAACATTAATCACAAAAAAAGCAAAGAAATTGTTCTGAGTTTCACGACAATAACCTGTATCAGATACAAATTACAAATCGGAAGGAATAACATACATGTTTAATGCACAATCATATTTGTAAACATCTGCCGAAGGAGTTGCCATACCATCATCATCTTCGAACAAGCCAGCCATAACAAGAAGTTTCCCATCCATCACAACAATACCAAATCCTGTCTTGGCAGGACCAGGCATAGGTGGAAGAGGCTGCCATTCCGCCTTAACAGAATTAAAAACTTGCCAGTAGATTCTTCCGGCTTCTTCATCCTTTGTCAGTACATAAAGCCACTCTTCTAAAGTACCTGCCAGTTTTCTAGATGCATGGAATTCTTTACTCTGAATGAATTTCCTCCATCTCTTACAAACAGATCCCAAGGACTGAGAATTACTACGCGGAACAAGTGCAAGACAATGCTTAGCAACATCATCAGGAAGCCCTGGTAAAAGGGAAGGTTCGGTTTCAAAGACACATGCAGCATCTGTTGATAAAAATTCATGCTGAATGTGGAAATTGATGGAGATCTCAGGGTCAGACATTATAGTGTGTTTCTCCAACACCTTACAGATTGTAGTCATTTGCAAGCTTTCTAAAATGTCACTTATCACAAGGAGACCATTTTTCTAAAGGTTTATTAATAATTCAAGTAATACATCCGGTGGTAAAATAATGGTCTCACGCGTGCAACAAAGATTCAACAGGGTTAATTTGTTAGTACAGGTCGTCGATGCTTTGCCTCTAGCATCACGAACCTTTCCCATGGGCAAACAGATACAGGCTACGAATTTTCATTTGAACTGTCACCTAACTAAGCATCAGCTGCCCCTCTTGTAATTAATACAAATTTAATGAATGCTATAATCCACTATAAGCTGCTTCATAAGCATTGGAGATGCAAGTTGCAATTTTACAGGACCAAGGTTTACAGGATGCTAAAAAATAAGCAGATCCCCTTTGTATTGCTAAGGAACTTTTTATCTCAAAAAGAAGAAGAGTCAATGCTATTCCATATGTGGACCTGAAGCATATCCTTGTGAATATAGAGTTATTTGACTCGATTTCACAATACCATGAAAGTTTGGTGGGGGCAAACATGAACTTACCTGCAAAAGCATTACAGCAACTGCTTCTCAATCTCATACAAAGCAACAAAGACTCTAGCATATCCAATCTTTTGAACATGCATAAAGCAGCAAAAATACAGAATATTGACATCTGAGATCAGAAAATCACCGTTTGTAGCCATGGAAATTTTGTCAAACTTAGCCTCCCTTGCCAGCCATCTTACAAATGAATTCAATACAACTGCAGCCAAAATAGGGAGAAAATCAAAACCGTACATAGTAGATTTAATGTATGTTCGAATCAATCTTCGCAAAACAACACCCAGAAATAAAATTATCAAATAACGATCAGACTTTAGTGTCAATGGACAAGCAATGAAAGTAATGAATCCACAGAATCACAGCTGTTAGGATACAAAGATCTGCACTACATCACAAACCACTGACATGTATAGATTTATTTAGTAGTTACAAGTATCCTCGCCACAATATAATTATTCACATCTCAAAAAGTGAATGATGCAGTGGACTTATAATATGGTGCTATCGAAAAAGGGCTAATAATGGATCTCTTCATTTTGACACAAGATATCATTTTGATAGAGAAAAGAAATAAGATTAACTGCAACATCCATCTGAATTCAGAGTTCTGTTTCCAAAAGGGGTAAACTTGTGGTGTAGCTACTTCTCCGCATAAAATTTGGACCCTGTTGTAAGTCATACCATTCCATCCCCTGTTGATGCATATTGCATTCAACATCCTAAGATAAATTTAAGCATTTTGATATGCAACGGCAATCCAAAAAGCAACTATGCAAAGGATTTCAAGACTAATGAAATCCTTCAATGTGTAGAAATACCAGAAACTGAAGCTATACTAAAGCAAATTGGGGTTGGGGTCCTCTGGGGCCTTGATTCAAATCTGGAAAACTCGAGTGGCGCTCAGAAGAGACCGGTTAACAGAGTTGCACTGATGCCATTACCCCCAAAATAAATGCACAGGCTATCCCGTAAATCAGAGATTCATAAACCGGCATTGCATCAGCGCTAATGCCTAGTCACTGCTACCATAGCCACTGGATAAGATTAGCATTTTTCCAGAAAATAAAAGCTTGTTCAGATCCATCCCCAACACTATAACAAATATGCAAACACTAGTAACTCTCATACTTATGGTCTCTCCAGAGAAACCCTACAGTCTATTTAACACCCAAACAAAAATACAGCAACAAGCCTAAATCTCATGATCTCATTAATTTGAAAAATGGACAGATGCCATTAAAAATGTATAGGTGTACAGCTATGTTCACACCAATCCCACAAATAATAAATCTAAGGCTTCATAACAAGTTTCTGGCAATAGGCACTAAACACATTCAGCTTCTCTTCCTACGCTTGTAAGAATGTAAATGAAATGAAGAAAACGAAAACATATAAATCAAAGGATTACAAGTATATGAGATTGATTTATGCACCAGGATATCACAGATCACATACCTCCGAATGCCTTGCAGTGAATATGCCTCTCACCAAACCATCTCCACAGTAAACAAGAAGCAAGTCTGGACAGCACCCACAACAAAAAATGACCTCACCAACAACACCCACAACAAAAGAAGACCTCAACAACAACACCCACGATCCAATTTCAGCATAACATATCAACGAAAATGCAAAAAACTAAGTATTACACAGATACAGGGCAATGCAAAGAGTGCCTGAGGGAAGAGAACCACCTCAAATGAGCACACATATATAGCAAACTGAATTTGGGTGTGAGGATGTTGTACAATAGATTAAAGAGGGGTTAGGGAAACGATTTTATCTTGTTTAACAAAAAGGAAAAAGGCATCGGTGCTTTGATGAAGCTGATGTCAGACGGATAAGAGATCAAGTGGCCATTTTCAATCAAAGCTGGCATCTCTGCTAATCTTAACAGTAATTAATAAAAGCCGCGCACTTTCCCATTTTGTATTTAAACATTCCATGGGTAAATGTTCAGCATAAACGCGTCAATTAGTTGTCTGTGCAGGTCTACCCTAATGCTGGATTCATATTTGACCTTAAATAACAATTAATTAAATTTTAAAAAACACATTTCTTCCAACGAACCTACCAACATATGATTACTCAGATCACTTACCCATTGGTTTGCCTTTGAAACGGTCTAAGATGTTTAGCCTCACATGCCTAATCTCTTTGATCAGATTGAATATTCAATACAGTGGAGTGTTTTTATTGGTTGTTTTCAAGTACATGTTTGGACATTTAATATAGTAGATTTAGTGACAGCAACGGCCCATGGTTTTATTTTATAGCAATGATTCCAAGCCAATTGTGGGAAGATTGTATTGTAAGGTAAAACATCGCTATTTAGTGGGAGAATGAAGTTTGTGGTGGGGAAGGGATATAGGTTGTACACACAATCCAATATGGGAGGTGGGTTAGGTTTACACCTGTCAGTCTAGATTGAAAGGTCACAAGTTGCATTCCTCCTTTTAGTATTAAGGTCTTTTAAAATTAGTTAATTTGGAATGGGTGCGTCTTTAACCAATTTGACTACCAGGCTCCCAAGAGCTTACAATTGATCTTCAAATCCAACAAATCAAACTTCAGATGTTAGGTGTATGCTGAGCAAAAGGAAGTTAGTAATGTTACAAGTCTAAGGTATTCCTTTCAAGGTAGTAATGTTACAAGTCTAAGGTATTTTTTTCTAAGCTAGGATGGTTTTGTTTTTCATTATAATCCTAATGACAACAACAAATGTATATGTATTTTTGTTGAAAGTTAAAGAGGCACACTTGATTATATGTATTTAGTGGCATTGATGGCATTGTTTTTTGTAATGGTCAATTGTATTTTGTAGTAGTCTTCTTCTCTAGTCTATAAATGCAACCTAAATTTTGTAATATGTATTTTTTTTTTAAAACCTAAATTTTGTAATCTGCATTTTTTCAATTTAAAAAAAAGGCTTTAAGCTTTTTGGGTGAACACTTGAAGGAGTTGATTAAGAGAAGATATTACATTATTGTATTAGTATATATGTTTTTAAAATTTTGTATGTTTGTAAGTATATATTTTTGGATGCGACTAAGCTCCCTACAAAATGCACCATTGACCAAATTTCAAAAATCAGAAAACTTAATAGATTTTCGTGAAATTTTCAGCATTTGTTCTTTATGATCTGCATATTTTGTGATCAAAAACCACAAAAGAATCAATGTGTTTTCGCGAATTTGAAAAAAAAAAAGGTTTGACCTTTTTTTTTTTTGTCTTTGGTGCATTTTGTCTAGAGCTTAGCCAGTGCCTATTTTTTTTGCTATATTAATTTCGGACATTTAATTTTTAATTGTCACATGGCGTGATGAAGGCACAAGGGAAAAGTAGTACATTTGTACATCTTAGTGTAGACACTTCATTACGCTTCTTAGAACCACCGATTTTTCTTACTTCAACACACAAATAGGTGAACATTTATTATAAGTACCAAATTTCTATCTATTAAAGGTTGAGGATATTGTTTCTAGATCAAGGTCATATATAGACATGAAGTTACATAGGGATTTAGTGCCACAAATCTTGAGCTCGTGGTTGCACTTATGGTCGTTAATGTACATGCATTTTGAGAATAACTTAGTTCATATTCTATCATTATACTTCCAATACGTCAAATTTAAATTGATTCTAAACTTTGATTCAAAAGTTATAATTAAAGTAATGGACAACTAAATTTGTTAGGGTTGAGATCACCCAAAAGGTTGAAGATTGTATTCATTAGATTCAAGGTTGCACCTACAACCTTGATCCAAGTCTTTATATATAGTTTTAGATCTCACAATGCATGTTCACCTCATGCTCAGCGATTTCTATATCTAGTCTCAAATCTTAACTATTTGTCCTTTATCATAGTCAAATTGGTCCCCTTCCCTATAGCATCAAGGTACACATTATTTTAGTCTTTTTATTGATGTTTCAATTCTATATCAAGTTACACATCTAGACTCACTCATGTATCTAGTTTTAGACTTAACTCGTGTATGTTTAAGCTAATTACTTTAATATTTAATTTATCACCCTAGATATTTTGAAGAGGTATTACTCATTATTTTAATGAACCTGATTGATCCTACACCCCCTAGGGTTTTTTTTTTACCATTTTGCTTTTTATTTTCTACTATGATTAACTTAATCTTTCATTTTAAAATTGATTTACATTTATTAGGGTTTCAATATATCCTTAAACACTTACTTTGCTAGATCTTTCATTATGGACATCTTTTCTACACATCTCACTATATTAGTTTTGTAAGTTATTGTGTCAAGGGTCTTAATCTACATAATTTTCTTCTAGATGTGCTAAAATTACTCATGATATTGATATACTAATGGATTATCATTCTTCCTACATTTCATGATTATTCCATAATTTTATGTGATTTTGATATTTCATTTTGTGAGGAGCCTTGGGACATTGATGTGTATGTTTCACCTTCAATTACAAATCATGTCAATATGCCTTCTCCCATGACTAGCAATGTGTTGATGATGGGTTTCATCTTAATCAACCATCTAGTGACATTAACTATCAAGTCCACTTATCTATTATGGTTATCCTAATGGTGATCTTTATGATGGTTGTGTTCTTACCACTAGTGATGTGCCTTGCTCATCTTTGTATGAGGTTACTTGGTCTGCCATATTATCCATGATAATCCTCCTTCTATATGTTTCGGCATAAGGTCCATTAATGATTTAATTCTCAAGATACTTAGTGATGACCATTACATATCATTTACTTCACTTGATGTGGTTGATGACTTTTTGTTCCATGATGATTTATTTTATGGTACATATACTTTTAAAGCATTGATTATAAATGCACTTAGTGAAAATTAAGATTCAATGTGGTGATGTAAAGTTTGAGGAGCAAATGAAAAACCTTCAAACAAGCACATAAATAAAATAAAAATAAGGGAAAAATATGGGGCAAGAATGGAAACCAAATGAAGTTGTAGAAAATGATGGAAATTAGAATATAAAGGGTCGTCATTTTACTTTACATAATCCTAACAATATATGTGCAGATACACTTTGCAACTACAACCAAACTCTAAGCTCTACCTAATCCCAATTTATTTTCTTAGACAACCAATTACCCAAAAACAACCAACCAAACTATTAAAATGACAAAAAAATCCTCATTATATAGCACATGATGCTTGTATTGTGGATAGATGTTGGTCATTGAAATAAAAACACTAAAAAAGGTAGCTCAAGGTGTCATATAACAAAGAATAATTTATCTATTCCTCAATAAATCTAAATGGGCATTCTTTCAACTCTAGAATCAATTGATATGCTATAATAAGATCTCATCATTTTATTTAGCATAAAAAATCTAATAAAATGACCAACTCCTAAATTTGATGTTGGATGATCATTGTGAAACATGTTACACAAAGGATTGATGGTAATTCTTTAGTGAAAAATGGCTTAAATGTGGTAGAGATATGCATATATGCACCAATACAAAAATATCTAAAGAGGACATTAAAATTTTCCAATACAATATCACATGTAAAATTAACAAAGTACTTGATAAATTACAGCACAAGATAAGTTCATGTGCAAGAAATCGAACATCTATTTTTGGGTGACACAAGAATGTGCTAATTTAAGGATGTTCCTACATCAGACACCCTTGGTATACTAATTATGAGCATGGAGCTCATAATAAAGACTATGTGAGAAAATAATTTGACCGTCCCAACCACTTGCTTCATCTTTAATAATTTGCAAAGCAGTCCTAGTGTAAAATCCCAACTAAAAACCATGATGCAATTCCAATTCTTAACCCTTTGCAAAAACTTATTATTTGAATAACAACACTATCATTTGTAGCTTTGTCTCAAATCTTAGAAAAACCCATATTGTTAGTAATAACTGAGAGGGGGGGAGTGAATCAGTGGCCTCAAAAATTTATCCTTTAAACTTTAATCCACCAATCAATACACCTCAGATTATTAAGTCCCTACAAGATGCATGCCTTGAAATACTTGAAATAATTAACTGTCTGTCGGTTTACCTTGTCTGACCTTATTCTCCTTGATTACCGATAGGCAGTAAAACTTATTTACCGATACTCAGTAAATATGCAGAGTATACCAATCAATCCAGAAATGTATATGTAAAATGTAAAACAATAAAGTAATAAACCATACACACATAACACATGGATTTTAATGTGGAAACCCTATTAAGGGAAAAAACCACTGGGACCGGTACCCCAAATTTACACTCTTCTGAAGTGAGCCATGTTAGGAGCCAACCCTGTTAAAGGTTACAAACACACTGTTAAGTGCGACCTTGTTAGAGGATTTTTATACATAGGTTGTCACTTAGTATCTGGCATCTATGCTACC
>MU223807.1:609816-624751 GCA_018584345.1 Thuja plicata | reverse complement strand
CAGTGGCCTCAAAAATTTATCCTTTAAACTTTAATCCACCAATCAATACACCTCAGATTATTAAGTCCCTACAAGATGCATGCCTTGAAATACTTGAAATAATTAACTATCTGTCGATTTACCTTGTTTGTCCTTATTCTCCTTGATTACCGATAAGTAGTAAAACTTATTTACCGATGCTCAATAAATATGCAGAGTATACCAATCAATCCATAAATGCATATGTAAATGTAAAACAATAAAGTAATAAACCATACACACATAACACATGGATTTTAATGTGGAAACCCTGTTAAGGGAAAAACCCACTGGGACCAGTACCCCAAATTTACACTCTTCTGAAGTGAGCCCTGTTAGGAGCCAACCCTGTTAAAGGTTACAAACACACTATTAAGTGCGACCTTGTTAGAGGATTTTTATATATAGGTTGTCACTTAGTATCTGGCATCTATGCTACCATCCTTGAATCAGTCTTTAGACTGTCAATAGGCTTTATGCTAATATTACTACCATCCTTGAATTAGCCTCCTTCTTAGACTGTCAATAAGCTTTAGTTAAGACCGATGCTACTATCATGAATCAACCTTTTTGGTAATCTGTTAGGATATACCTCAATTATAGAAGATGGTTAAGTCTTGCTCTATTAAGAGACTTAATGCTTCAATGGTTAAACTGAAACACAATGACTTGTTTCTAATGCAACTTTGAATTGTAGATATTCAGATCTATTTACATACAATACCTCTCTGATCAGTGTATCAATTCAATTCCTTTGTACTTCACACTTTCTACTCTGTGATGTTGTGCTTCATGTTCGTTGGTGTCTGTAGAATTCTTTAGCTCTCCCTTAGCTTGATTGATCAGGACTGTATGAAGTTTATCCTTCATCAGTTTCTCTTCAACATCTTCTTTCAATTCACTCCCCTGTGTATCTAATTTCTTATGGAAATGAATTATGCTTGTCTCTTATATAGACATGATATTCCTTTATTTCTGATTCTTGATTCTTGATTCTTGGCGTGAAAAACAATCCAGCCAATTTGATTTACGGCTTTAACTCTTGATTTATCTCATAGTTATCTTCTTGCCAACTATATAAATCAATTTCTTAACTATGGTTGAATAAAACAAATAAAACAATTAGTTAAGTCTATCCTTAAGCTTTGCTAACTAGATATTTTGTCATTTTCTGATCTCTCTGTTCTGTCGGTCAATTCTGCAGTTCATCGCCAGTGACAACTACCAGTTTCATCAGTGTAACTTAAGTTAGCTTCAAAATCTCCATCCGTTAGGCATCATTGGATCTTTCTCATTGGGCAACTATGTTTTCATCTTGTCAGGCATCCTGTGATTTTGCTTCGTCGGGTAACACTGTCTTCTGCTCGTTGGGCATCCCTGTGACTTTTTCTCTGTCTTTACCGATGGTGTGCACTCCGTCGGTGTAGTCTGTCACTTAGTGAATACTTGAATTTTATGCATTGTTGAAAGCATAACCTTTGTTTCATTGATTCTCTGAATCCTTTGGCATTATGTACATGACCATACAGATGATATCAAGTTGACATCAATGACAATACAAACCATTAACTGATTTAATGTCTTGTATCATCTTCAACTTAACATTATCAAACATTCAATCAGTTACATGTCATCAATAAACATTAGTATTTGTTCATTACCAATACTATTACATTTAAAACACCTCATAAAAAATAACTATTGATCTTTGAACATAGAGTAATAGGTGTAAATCTTGATCTCTTTCGTATTACAATAATGATCATGTTGCATTCAACTCGTTATAGAATATTAGTAACTACAATAATTATTCATACCAATAATAATAGAAAATTAGATCAATATTTAATGTGGTTGTCGTTTGTGTCCTATGAAGCTCAAATGTGAACTATGTATGAAATTGTCCTCTCAAGTCACTAGGGTTTTCATACTAATATTCTCATAATCAAAAACAAGTTATCAAAATAGATTCTAAATGGAATTTGAATAAGTGTAGATGATCATCCAAGTTAAAGATTCACTCTTTTATATTCCTCATAAAGAGAATAAATCGTCCACCATGGACACATATAACTTTAAACTTGAACAAAGATCATGGGTGCCAAAAATAAACTAATGCAAAAAATATGAAATGTGTTGAGAAGTTACCTGAGGGAATGAAAAAATGAATGAAAATGTCAGAGATTAAGGATCATTCATAACATAAGAGTCAACTAAAGGATGAGTCATTAGCAATCAAGAAACAAGTATGATAGGATGGATAATTTTTACAAATACAATAACAAGACAAGCAATAGATGGAAGGCATGATAAGTTGGAGAAGTTTGAAACTTTGGTAGGAATAAGGGAAGAGAAAAGTTAGAAGAAAAGACATACTCAAGAAGGGGAAACATGAAGCAAATGAAAATAGGGAAGACGCAAGAAAAGACACAATATGTACAAACTTAGATTGAATAGAAATAAAACATGACAAGTTGCTCCACTCAAAAATTACTTTCCCTCAAGTAATTGCAAGTTCAATACTCCAAAAACTATGGGACTCTCATGTTGTATCCTACACCAAAAGATCAAGTTCTATCAAATCAAGTATTCCTTTGTGCTTATATTTCATCTTCATCTTCCTTACATCTATGATTACTTCAAGAATCAAAACTAGTTTATCATCTTCATCAATAAAAAGGCAACTCACTTTTGGTCCTGTATATTTTCCGATCACCTTTTTTAGGCAAGACACATGAAAATATTGTGTATCTTTCTTCCCTCTAAGAGCTCCAAATCATAGGCCCTTAATCACCCCTTATAATTTTGCGAGGCTTCGTAAAAATATAATTTGATCTTTTTTTGCCACACTTTCCTTCAAGGAAGGTTGCTTGTATGGGTGCAAACTCATGAAACCGTGTCTTCAATATCAAATTTTCTCACTCCTATGATGGTCTACATACGTCTTCAATTATTTTTTAACCCAATGGGGATTTTTTTTGAGTGAATTAATATTTTCTTGGCTTCGTTTAATCAAGTCACTTTTTCCCAATACCTTATTGTTTGCTACAATGATTTTAAAGAATTTTTGAGCTTCATACACATAGAAAGTTATGAACATAATCATCTTGATTGACATTTGGTAGGTGGTGTTGTAATAGAGCTCCCCAAGTAGAGCCACTTGATCTATATCTTTTGTTGGTCAACAACATAATTTCTCAAATAACCTTCCACCCACTTGCTCAAAATATTGTCCTAACCATCTATTTATTGTGATAGTTGGTATTAGGGATGAGCTTGATTGTCACCAAAATGAAAATCTATTGCCAAAATAATGTTTAAAAAAATGTGTTTCAACCTTGCAATAGGAAAATGTAACTATTGATAAATGATCACAAGGGGTTGCAAATGGGGTACCCCCTCAAGGGGTCCAAGGGGTCTGATGGGGGTTTGGGGGCAGTACCCTTGAAAGCCACATTTTATGTATAATTTATCATTGCAAATCTTTATCATTTATCATTAGGTCACAAATCTATTAGTGAATATTTAATGTGTTTTATTTTCCCTAGAATGCAACCCTATTTTATGAGGGCATTGTATTATGATGTGTTTTGAGAGTCTGATAGTTGTTGAGTTTCCTTTGGATCTTCATTGGTGATACTCTTATGAAAAGTTTTCTCTACAAGTATATTGTAATATGTTGTTGATTTCAAAATAATATATTTGGTAATGTCTCTAGATAATATAGTAAAATGAATTACTTACATTAAATCTAGACTTAAAAGTATATTTATGTTTTATTCATTTAATTACCACATGGAATTCAATATTAATTGTATATCATCTATCAATCCTTGATAAATATTAGGATTTATTAATATTAATCCATAGAAAAAATTATATCCTACAAATAAATAAATAATGGAACAATTGATGCATATATTTAAGTAGAAAACAAAGCACAAAGTTGGGGTTGAACTAGTGCTAAAAATGAAAATTCTTAAAAAAGAGGAACAAAAGATAGAAAGTTTTTTTGACTCAGAGGTTGAAGAAAATATATATGCAGTAAAGGAGAAAACATGAAGATAGTTGTGTTTATGAGGTGTAAATTCTATATTCTATTGATGCAGGAGCATCTCGGGATCTTGGCAATCTTGCATCAACCAAAAATATTTTCTTTTAGTTTCTTTATTGTTATGTTCCATTTGGATAGTTTTTGGTGTTTTAGGTGGCGGTCACTCCATTTGGCTCTTTATCAGATGCGGTCTTATGGGTTTGTTCTAGACATATTGGGGAGTATTTGTCTATGATTACATCTTGTTTCATTCTTTCTTGGAGAAGATATCTTAAGATTGGTCTAGTCTTATTCTATTCTTCAATTGCCCGGTTGGTCTTGGTGTTTTCCAATTATTTTTTGATCTTATGGTGGGAATATTTGATCATGTGCGATTGTGCCAACTCATTATTACATGTAAGGTCAATTTTATTGTATGATCGCATCTCTTAATGCTTGCATTAGAGGTTGTTCCTAATGGTTTTGGGTCCTGACCTAATTATTGTAACATGTTTTCTTCTTCTTGGAGGATGTGATCTTTTCTGGCTGACTTGTGGCTTGTGGCTTGTGGCTTGTGGTCTTGTATATATTTGTAGTCTTAGGGTTTTTAGAGGGGGAGCTCTTTAGTAGGTATCTTCGAGAGGTTAGCATCTAGTATGGATATAGATTTCTAGTTGTAATCTGGCATGTGTGCTTTAGAATGTAAGTTGGCATGTGTGCTTTAGAATGTAAGTTGGCATGTGTGCTTTAGAATGTAAGTTGGCATGTGTGCTTTAGAATGTAAGTTGGCATGTGGTTGGGCATGTATGATGTAAATCTTAATTAGCTAATAATATGAAGACCTCTGAGGCATGTTTTGTGTTCATTTCTGAGTTGTTTATGGACTGTTGTGGATTATTTCCATTGTGTTGACTCTTGTTGCATGGTTGGACGGTCTCCATTAAGGAAATTATTTCCATGACTACATCAGGTGGTATTAGAGTGATTTTTAATCTTGTGGTGGCAATGATCTAAAATCCTGGCCTTGCAAAGTTCCTGGGGCATTGCTTTTTAGGTGGCAGAGGCTAGATCTAACTTGCATCAACGAAGGACTTGCATAAGAGTGGTTGGAGGGGATTGTTGTGGAAGGTTGAGTTGTTGTGTTGATATTATTTTATCAGAGTGTGCGATGATTGATTGTTTGTTCCTGAGCTCGTGATCCAATGGAAGGCTTGTTGAGGGATGGAAAAATGTAGATCTGACCTATGAAAGTAGAGGATTTGCACGAGGATGGATTAGAGACTAGTTGTTGTTGATTGTGAAGATTAGAGTGCGTTGAGTTCCTTAAGACATCTTGTTGGTGGATAGATCGCCGGTTTGAGGTAGGCTGTGTGCATGGTCAATAAATTATCGAGTGAGAGACAATTGAGATCTTGTAGTCAAATCATCGATCAGAGGTATTTGCGCCTTGTGAAGGGATAGAGGTCATTGGATAGGATGAACCCTAAAAGTGTAAAGAGAATTTTTTAAGACCTTAGGGTTGAGTTAAGGTCTAAGTTTTGTAATTCTTTGGTTGGTTTGAGGAGGAATCCTAAACCTGAGAATGAATGTGAAGAAGCTACTAAAGAGCTAAAGAGGTTGAGTTGGCATTTATCGGTCAAGTGGATTGTTTGGCCTATTATAAGGATTATTCAAAGAAGGAGAAAGAAAATTAGGTTTACTACTGAGATTGAGGTTAAACTTGATAAGGTATGTACATCTATGAATGCTTTGACTGAGATTGCAGAGCATAAGGTAGATATGGTTATGGTGAATTTCATAATCTATTGGTTGGATCTAATGAGATAGTTGATGAATGTCTTGCTACTGAGGAGGATAATGAGATTATTGATACTGAGGTTGCTGAAGTTGGAATTGATATTCCTTAGGCTGAATATGATAACCTTTTTGGGGTGGTTGTTGAGTTTGATACTGATCGTAGTAGGGGTGTTACTATTGATGAGATTAGTGAGTATGAGAGGGTTTATGATAAGACTGATTATATGCATGGTGTTGATGGAGAGTTGCAGACTGGCTTGTTTTAGTTGAGTGTTGATTTGTTGCAGAGATTACCTAGAGGATGTGAGAGAGGAGACATGTGGTTCTTTGATGATGCTGATACTAATTAGATTGATTGTGTGAAACTGAATGTTGTCTCTTGTGTTGTAGTGCATGTATGGAAAGAGGGATTGTATTTCCTTGACAGAGATGAGTACTTGAGCATGAGGATGGATATGTTGAGAGTGAAGATGAAGACAAATTTGATGATGATAAGGATGGATGAATGGTTGAAGGATAAGGGTGGTGGACTTAGTGATGTTCCTGATTTCCTAATTTTTGATGCACTAATGACAGAGGGTGTTCAAATGTGTTATGAGAATGAGTGGTTGAGGTTGATGAGTGGGTTTGTGAAGAAGAGTGCATATCTTGAGTTTAGTTATGTGGTTGATCTATTTGGTTCTTCCTATGGATTTTTTAGCTAGTTTGATTTAGTGTAGAGGTTGTGGAGATCAGATCAGAGGAGGCAGAGAGTTTGTGTGTGTTGGTTCATATTCTTAACCAAGATGGTTGGGAAGCCTAAGGTTAAAATGAATTTTTTTGTCCAATTGTGGATTTCTTCTACAGTTACAAAGTGAGAAGTTCACTTTTTATTAACTTCGGGTGTCTGATGCAGGAGCATCTTGGGATCTTGGAAATCTTGCATCAACCAAAAATATTTCCTTTTAGTTTCTTTGTTGTTTTGTTCTAGTTGGGAAGTTTCAGTGTTTTAGGTAGCGGTCACTCCAGTTGGCTCTTTATCTGATGTGTTCTTATGGGTTTGTTCTAGACACCTTGGTTAATATTTTTCTATGATCGCATCTTGTTTTATTCTATCTTGGAGAATATATCTTAAGATTGGTCTGGTCCTATTTTGTTCTCCAGTTGCCTGGTTGGTCTTGGTGTTTTCCAGCCATTTGATGATCTTTCGGTGTGAATATTTGTGCCCGATCATGCCAACTCATTATTACATTTGAGGATGACATTATTGTATGATGACATCTCTTAATTCTTGCATTGGAGGTTGTTCCTAATGGTTTTGGGTCTTGACCTAATTGTTGTAACATATTTTCTTCTTCTTGGAGGATGTGATCTTTTCTAGATGACTTGTGGCTTGTAGTCTTGTATATATTTGTAGTCTTAGGGTCTTTAGAGGAGGGGATATTTTCATTAGGTAGATTCAAGAGGTTAGCATCTAGTATGGATCTAGATTTCTGGTTGTAATTTAGCATGTGTTCTTTAGAATGTAAGTTGGCATGTGGTTGGGCATGTGTGATGTAAATCTTAATTAGCTGATAATATGAAGGCCTGTGAGGCATGTTTTTTGTTTATGGAGTGTTGTGTAGTTTTTCCATTGTGTTGACTCTTGCTACATGGTTGGACTATCTCCATTGGGGAACTCTTTTCATGACTACATCATCTATACTTTGTGGAAGTTCTTTTCGACATGGATAATTGTCTTGTTTATAGCAATAATTAACTATGCATGCATAATATTATAGATATTCTTCTATAGTGTCCCTTTCGTATGTTGGAGTCTAATAGGGTGCAATGATGTCACAAATAGGTATGAAAATGTATTTGTAATTTTATTGTTATAATATATTATAACTAACAAAATAACCTGGGGCCTTATGAATATTTGGGGATCTACCTTAATCATATCTATAGGTTGGACCTATTAATAAAAAATGGAAATAGTTTGTATGTGCATATAGATCCATAAGTGTGAGTTACAATGTAATAATAGAGGTGTGTGATGTGTGTAGTAAGTGGAGGACACAAACATTGAAAATGGGTCCTATGTGCTACAAAGAGTATATGGGTACTAGATTCTTTCCTTTTTGTACACCCCATTTTGTAAGCATAGGTTAACCCTATATATCATAGGAGGCCGATGAAAGAAAATCCTTGGCTCATGGAAATCTTATATGACCCAAAAATATTTCCTTTTAGTTTGTTGTTGTATTGTTCCAATTGGCTAGTTTTTGTGTTTTAGGTAGCGATTGGTCTTGTTGGCTTATTTTCTTATGTGATCCTGATGGTGTTTTCTAGACATCTTGGTGTACCTTTGTCTAGATTCACATAATGTTTCATTCTTTATTAGAGAAGATATCCTAAGATTTGTCTGGTCCTATTTTTGTTCTTCCCGTTCTAAAGGCCAGGTTGGCAAGATTTGGCGTACGATGGCGTTTCTCGATCAATGATGCTAATTGGCACATTGTTCGATGATCTTATGGTTGTGGTCAACTTCCTTGTGTGATCATGCTTCATTTCATATCTATTTGGAGGTGTTCTTATGGATTTGGGTCCTGACCTATTTTTTATTATAAGTTTTCTTCTTTCTTGGATCTCTTACGGTCGACTTGTGGCTTGCAATCTTGAATATATGTGTTGTGTCGGTTCCTTAGTAGACCTGTAGATTTTTAGTAGTTAGACTTTGAGAGGTTAGCATCTAGTATGGATCTGTATTTTTTATTGTAAGCATGCATGTATTCCTTGGTATGTTGTTGGGCATGTTTTTTGTAAATCTTTAATTATGGGTAATAAGAGGGCTTGTGAGGCATGTTGATTGTTCATCATTGAGTTCTTAATGATCGTGTGTTGATTGTTTCCGATGTGTTAACTCTTACTACATGGTTGGACCATCTCCAGTGGGGAAACTATGATTGTGACTACACTAGATGGTATCAGAGCATGGTTGAGATTCTCGTGTTAGCAGATCTGAGTTCATGTACTTGTGAAGCCCTAGACCTGTTGATCGTGAGGTGGCAGAGTGAAGATCTGACTCGCAATCACAAAATAATTTCACAAGGTGGCTAGGAGGTATTTTCTATTGATTATTAAGTTTTGGAGGCATACCAAGAGTGACCAGATCATTGAGCTAGAGGCAGGTTACATGTGTGTCTGATAGATCACTGAGTGAGAGGAAATTAACACCTTGTAATCAAATTGTCAAAGATGAGATAGTTTATCCTAAGGATTGGAAAGATGTCTCCTAGAAGGATGCACCCTAGGAGGTTAGAACAAATGATGGAGGACTTCATAAATGAAATGAGAATTGAGATCATAAATGTTTTGGTTGGATTGTGAAGTAATCCTGAGACTAGGGAGGAATATCAAGAAGCTACTGAAGATCTTGAGACTATAGATGTTGAGATCCCTGTAGATGAAGAAAGATGATTAAGGGATATGGCACAGGTAAGTAATGTTAGGAATAAGGTGTCTCAACCTTGTATATTTCCTTACACTTGATATTTTCCAAATGTCGGCACTTTGGACAATGTGTAAAGTAATCATGACTGAAACGGTTATGATGGATTCCTATGATGGTCATTAATATTTATAAGAGCTAATTGTGGAAGATTCAATGATGGGTGAAGACATGCAAGACATGTGGCAACTAATAATGTTGAGTACTGTACACTCTTCTACAACTGTGGGGTTCGGGTTCCTATTTCTTGAAGAATGGTAAAACCCTAATACGGTTGTCTTTGGAAGTTGCCCTAAAAAGGGAAGCGCATGATATAAGCATTTTTTTAGGGTTACAAATCTGAGTGAGAAGTTAGTGTATTGTTTGAACATTTTTTTATGCTACCAAATTTGTCTTCAAGTGTTGTTTATCTCCTGAAAGAACTTGCATTGCAAGTGTATTGTAACAGTAATAGTTTTGATTAATACATTGTGCAGGTTTTGGAGTGCTAGGGTTTTTTACCGAAAGGTTTTCCCCAGGGTAAATCATTGTGTCATTCTCATTTTTCTATGTATGCATGTTATTGTATTATCATTTTGTAATTTCTAAGGGTTAAATATGAATTTGCACGATCCTCTTCTCGGGAGTTTAGCATAGGGAACTATTTTACGCACGCTTAGTTTTCTTTCAAGTAAAATTCATATGATGAAAGTTTTTTATTTTATTGGTTCATTACAACCTGATGATTTGATAGATTGGATTGGAGAACTATAAGATTACTTTGAACTTGAATATGTTAGAGATCCATAGAGGGTTAGGTTAGCACAGACTAAGTTGAAGGGTCATGTTTTCTTATGGTGGAAAGAATTGTATAAAGATAGAGAAGAACATGGTGAATTGAAAATCACTAGATGAAAGGTGATGGTTGCTAGGTTAAAAGATCAATTCATTCCTGAGGATTATGAATGAGAGTTTCTCAAGAAATTAAAAAACTTGAAGCAGAAAGACATGAGTGTGAAGGAATACACCGAAGAATTCTACAAGATAACTATCAGGTTGGACACCGACATACATCTAAAGAGAAGGTGGATAGGTATGTTAATGGTATGAGATTTAATATTCAAGATGAACTGAGTATGTTGAGGATTTCTATAGTTGAGGATGATTATCAATATGCAGTGAGGTAAAAAGATAATTTGAAGAGGAGATCAATAACTCTAGAGGAAAGGAGAAGAAAACAAGTAGTAGTGGCAAAGAGAAGAAAACCATTGAGACTGAACCTAATCCAAAGACACTTAGGAGAGGTAGTGGTAGAAAGGAATTCAAAGGTACTTGTTTAAAATGTGATGGCATAGGACATAGAGATTTTTAATGTTTTGAAGGATCTAGTAAGAACATGGGAAAATAGAACATTGTGGCACATGAGGAATGAACTACTGATGAACTTGAGGAAAATATAGTAGCACCTGAGATAGGAGAGTCTCTTATGCTTGGGTGAGTCATGTTGAGTCAGAAATAAGTTGAACTTATGCAAAGGAGGAGTTTTTTTAGGACTATTTGCAAATCAAGAGGTAAATGTTGTAAATTTGTTATGGACTATGGTAGTACTTATAATTTGGTCTCAGAAGAGATAGTGCAGAAGCTTGGATTGAAGAGGATTAAATATCCTTGTCCTTATGGGATAAGTTGGTGTTCATATGAACACATGGTGGAGGTGAAGGAGAAGTGTTTGGTCAACTTTAGCATTGGACCTTACAAAGATGAAATATTATGTGATGTGGTATCTTTGGGTGCTTGTCATGTTCTAGAAGTGATTCAAGAAATGTTTAAATATCTACTTTAGAGATCTCCATAATTACTCAAATAATTACTAACATAGAGCAATAGAGAAATCATAAATCCTTAATTCAATCTACAAATGATATTTTCAACTAATTTCTTTAGAAGTATTCATACATTTTATTTAATGCAAGACTCTATCATTTCTATATCTGCAAAAAGAACTATTACATAAACTATGCTACTTATCCATGTACAAAGAATTTTCACAACCCTTAAGATTGGCCTTGGTATTCCTTTTATAGATAGAAGGAATATTGCAACAAGCTACATGCCATATCCCATATATTATATTACCAACCACCACTAGTCGGTCAGAGATTACTATGAAAAGGAAAATAAGGGAATTTTGATAGTTATCACTAACTTCAACAGGCCACCTAATTTTATAATGATGTTCAAACCACATATTTGAGCCTATCTAAACTCTTAAATAGGAAGAAAAAGTTCACTCCCAACAGATCCACTGCCTCAAAATATTAGAAGAAGCACTAGTATTGTATTTTCTAAATCATATTACTTCAACATTACATGTAGAGCTTTATATATAGAAATATTTGAAGAGGTCATGCCTAACATAAACATCCTAATTATTCACCTCAGATTATACTCATGAAATCACTACTATTTTCCCTAAATCACCATAATGCATCTAACAATTTTTGTTCTCTTCCTTGAAGAAATCCCCCTTCCATGGGACCCCAGCCTTGTTGGAAAGCTACAATATAAAAAATTGTTGTTTTGTAATTGATGTCAAACCTTGACTAGTGAGACTATTGCTATCTGTTTGAGTACCATATCTATTAATTGTTGAAGATGATTTTAAGGCAAGGATAACAAGAAGACCGAGTGAAATCGATGAGTTATGAGAAATTACAAGGGTACTTGATCAGTTGGCACATTGGAAAAGTAATGTGTTGTTTATCTATTACACTTAGTCAAGATGTCAGTTTACTAGGAATAGTATATGTTGAGTGAATTTTGTGTCAACCGAGCACTAGTGTATGCAAAGCATAATTTCTTAGTATCGACCGAGCACTAGTAAATTGCCGAGGAAAATAGTGATGACCGTGTGGAAGAACACAGTGTTGGCCGAGGAGCAATATTTTGGTAAATGTTGAGATTAGAGATCTCTGGCCAACATATTTGAATTTATTGGGATATGTAAAGTTAATTAAGGATAAGCACGATTGGTCCATACTATTTAAATGGATGGGTAACTGTAATTAATGCATGGATCCAAGATTTAATTAATGATTACTTTGGAGAAGTAAATTAAATGTAATGATAGAAAGATCTGTTGGATCTGACCTAACCTAAGATCTACGATCTTGATTAAGCAACAAAGATTTATTTTACCTAGATGAAGAGGTATAAGATAACCTCAAGGGGTTATTCAAGATGTAGTATTCATGTGAAAAATGTATGCAAGAGAATTGCATGGTTAATTGACTGATTGGCATGATCTTGCAAAGAAGGATGAACAGAGAAGCAGAGAGTTGCGAAAGTGATTGCTTGACAGATTTCCAAGCAAATCTGAAGATTGACATGAGAATGGAGGCCACTTAGTGAATTAGCATAAGAGTTGAATTGGATCTGGATTTGAAAAGTAAGTTGTATGTATCAAATCACACCTGTTGATTACTTTCTAACCATTGTATCAGTTAAAATCCTTTAACCAGGTTGACCTAACAGTCATTGTATAAATCCTTTGAGCAAGGTGACATTCAGGTGGAATGTTCTAAGACCTCTAACAAGGCCACTCCTAACAGGGTGTTTAAATCCTTTAACCAGGTCACATTTAGTAATGTGTTTTGCAACCTTTAACAAGGTTGGCTTCTAGCAGATCTCACTTTAGAAGAGTGAAAACTTGGTAGCATGTTACTGGTGGTTTTTCCCAATTTGGGTTTCCACGTTAAATACCGGTGTCAACTTGTGTGAATGTTTATGTTGTGTTTTACTATTAAGTTTCTACAAGTTGATTACATTTGAACAGTAAACTGCATATTTATGTTGTTGACTTATGCTATTGCTACCGAGCCGTTCTGAGTTGTTTAAAGTGTTATAAAGTTTTAATTGGTACATCTAGACCTAAGGATAACTTATTCCCCCCCCCCCCCCTCACTTATTCTAAATTCATTATAACAATTGGTATCAGAGCTTTGGTCTCTTGAAAATAGTTTGAAGGTACTTGGAGCAAAAAGATCAAGATGTATAAAAAGGAGGTACCAAAGTTGAACAAAGATAACTTCCCTGCATGGCAGAGTTTGATGAAATTGCATCTGGATGGTATTGGTGATGCTGCTAAGTGCTATATTGAACATAATTATGTATTCCAAACAACACCTCTCACCGCTGAACAGTTAAGAGAAAAGCAGGAACACAATCAAGCAATGTTGGAGATTGCATCATCCCTGAGCTATCCTAAATTTGAAGACATAAAGAACTGTACAAATGCAAAGCAGATGTGGGATACCCTAGCAACCATCTATGGAGGAGATAAAAATGTGTTGAGAGCCAAATCTGAAAGTTTAAGAGGTAAGTTTGATGAAATGAAAATGCAAGAAGGAGAAAATATAGTTCAATACTATGGTAGGATAAAGGAAGTTGTGACTACTATTAGAGGAGCTAATGGAACCATTGATGATAACACCATTATGAGCAAGTTATTGCGGAATCTTCTTCCTATGTACACTATTAGAGTCTACGCAATTCAAGAATTAAGATGTACTCCTAATAACAATTTGACTTTAGAAGGTCTGGTAGGCAGACTTATTGCATTTGAGATGTCAAATTTTGATAACTACATTCCACAAGCTATTGATTCTGCATTTAGATCCTAGTTGGTCCTCAACAAATCAAAGAAAGGAAATAAATGTGTAAACAATGATAGTGACACTACAGATGATGATCTGGAAGAACTTGAGGCACTTATGGCAAGAAGAATATCTAGAGGAAAAGGAAAATTCAAAGGTAAAATTCCTATCATTTTTTTTTCATGTAACAAAGTTGGTCATATTGATGCTAGATGTCCTGATAAGAATGAAAAAGATGAAAGAAGGGACAACAAGTACAAAGACAAAAAGGATGATCGAGACTTCAGAAAGTATAAGGATTACAAAGACAAAGGTAAGAAATATTTCTATATAGCTGAAGAAGCTTCTGACAGTGGAACTGATAATTCTGATGAAAATGATATAGAAATTGTGTATGTTGCTATGAAAGATGATTCTGATGATGATGAGAAAATTGCACTAATTTCTTATATAAGAAAAGGTGACCATTGGATTATTGACAGTGGTTACTCACATCACATGACCAGTGACAAGGATAAATTTGAAACCCTAGATCAGTGCAGTGGCGGTTATGTTAAATTTGGTAATGATGCACCATGTCTTGTTAAAGGGGAAGGATCACTTAACTTGACTGACAAGATCAGATGTGACAATGTATATTGTGTTAGAGTAATTTAGCAATTGCTCTTTAGTGCTTAAGTTTCACTTAGGCAGTTTTAGGAAAGTTTCCATTTCCTTGCAGTTGCCCGTTTAGGGTTTCGACATCCTTTATAAGGATTGTCTTCTTTGTATTTCATAAGGAGTTTGTAAATCATTTATTGTTGAATATAGAATATCATTTTCTGTCAACATGTGTTTGCACTCTCTGGCCTATTGGCCGCCATAGCTTCGAATCCTTCTCTCTTCTGTCTGTTTCATTCTGTCTTTGTAATAGTCTTTGCATGCAGGTGATCTTGGTAGATTGACATTCTTCAATCTCAACATGGTATCAGAGCCACTCTG